>RJWM01012756.1:0-55446 GCA_004363535.1 Dasyprocta punctata
CCCCCCCCACCAGCCTCTTTTAAAAAGCTACCAATCACCTCCTAAAGACCCCATCTCCCAATAGGTGCATTGAGGTTAGGTTTCAACATATGAATGGGGGAAGGTTCAACATGCACATCATAGCAAATATTTTTTCATGAAAATAAGCACGTGCAATTAAGAAACTGGGCTATATTAACTCCTCCACATAAAACACAACTGCAATGCTTCTAATGTTTTATCACTTTGGAGTCTAGTTTGACTTTTGATGTCATATGAAATGTCTGATATAGCATATCTCATATATCCCAACACATACAGACATTTGCAGAGTAATTTGTGAAAGATACCAAAATCCAAGGATGCCCAAGTCCCTTTCACAAAATGGCATGGTATTTGCATATAGATCCTGCACAGCCTCCCATACTCTAAATGATCTCTAGATTATCGCTAAGACTGAATACAATGGAAATGCTATGTCGACTGTTGTTATGCTGTACTGTTTGGGGAATAATGATAAGAAAAACATTTCTATATATGCGCAGTACAGGCAACATTTCTCCCAAGTATTTTCTATCCACGGTTGGTTGACCCCACAGGTACAGAGGGAGAAATGTATGTATGTCACTACACAGTGCGTGTATACACACACTGCACATGGGAAATGACGCTGAGATTACCTACAGCAGTGAGACAGATAGGAAGAACCTTGGGATCTAGAGAGCACAAGGCCCGAAGCCCACAGGCTGCTAGCTGGCTGCATGATGTGGGACACCTGTAACAAGGTTAGAAGCCAGGTTCTGTCCGAGGCTGTGAAGCAAGCACTCCTGTTGGCAGAGGTATTCTCAGAGAAAGCTGGAAGAGGAAAAGAAGATGGTGCCCGGAACTTTTCAACGACTGAAAGGTAAATGCAAAAAGTTACTGTTTATCTCTCTTTCAGAGTGCTAGTGTTGATGCACATCTTTAATTTTGAAGATGTAATAAGCTGTCCTGTTTTTCAGCAGGGAAAATAAAAATGTGACTGTGTAAAGAAAAAAGTGACCGGGTTGGTGAGTGCCAGTGGGTTGGGAAGGATCAGTCTCTGTGCCAGGTCCCCCCACCAAGCCATCACGGTGTGTACACAGTCACAGAGGACACTCAACACTGTCCACTCCCTGTCCACAGAAGTTCAAAGATCCCACAATAAACACCAACCCTTCACCCTTTGGTCAAAGCTCTGTAGTAGGGTCTCAACACCCCATTCCAAAGATACCTTCTTGTGAAGCTGCTCTCTGGGCAGCTGATGGCCCACCAGGCTGGCACACTGATCACATCCCTAGTGACCGACTTCCAGCCTCGACCTCCAGTGTTGCCTTCTCCCATTTCACCTGCTGAAATCCCACACAGCCTTTCACATCTAGCTCAGATCCCATCTTTAATTCCCAAGGGGTTGGCGAGGAGAAGGGTGAGGGATTAAATCCCAGGAGAAGCACTGCCACTTGATGGGTTCAGCTTTGCAGGGGAGCAAGTGACATGGGGGCTTCAGTCTGAAAACAAATGTTATTGAGATGCCCCAGGACCATCACAGATACTAACAAAGCATAAAACTTCAGCTAGTGAGGTCTAAAACAGAGGCTGGGGGCCATCCTCCCTGGCCACCACAGCAGGAATCCCACACTGGGTGGGCACTTACACAGGAGGACCTTACCTCTCCTCTGTGACACAAGCTATGCCATTCCCAGCATATTGAAACAGTGCATTTCAAGGTGAAGGCAAGGTCCAGTTTGTGATTCTTATCTACCTGTTAAAATTTTTTCATTTAAAAAAATAAAATGAGCTAGGCATGGTGGTACATGCCTGTAATCCCAGCACTCAAGAGGCTGAGGTAGGAGGATCACTGCAAGTTCAAGGCCAGCCTGGGCTACAAAGTGAGTTTAAGGCCAGCCTAAACTGCATAGTGAGACCCTGGCTCAAATAGACAAAAAATAAATAAATAAAAGAAAATGAAACATTTCGTGAAAAGGTGAAGAGGAATAAAGAATCATAGTAGTGTAAAAGCAAAGCTTTGGAATCACCCTACACTTGGGTGAAAACTCTGGTCTTAGGCAAGTTCCTGAACCTCCGTAGGTCTCACTGTCCTCATCCATAAAGTGGACTTAACAAGGTAGCTACATAAAAGGTTGCTGTAAGGAGTATACGAGTTACCACATACAACACAGTGTAGCATGTGGCAGATAGTAAGCATCTAGTAAGGGCTTAATTATTATGAGCATCAGTATTATGACTAAAGTGCTTTGCAGTCACTGACACATGGAAAATGTTTAATAAATAGCAGCTATCATAATACAGGTAAAGTGACATCAAATAATGTTCATTAAAGGTTCTCATTTTAAAGTAAATAACATAAGCCGGGTGTGGTGGCGCACACCTTTAATCCCAGCACTCAGGAGGCTGAGGTAGAAGGAGCGTTGTGAGTTCGAGGCCGGCTTGGTCTACAACGCGAGCGCAAGACCGGCCTGAGCTACACAGTGTGACCCTGCCTCAAAAAACCAGGGCCGGGAGTTTGGCTCAGTGACTTAAGCACCTGTCTGACAGGCGTGAGGTTGTGAGTTCAATCCCTGGTGCCACAAAAAAAAATAAAAATAAAATAAAGTAAATAACATAATTATTATGAAAGAATTAGGTATACTGCCCCCTCCTTATGAACCACTGTTATCGTTTTATAGGTAAAGAAACTAACACTCGAAGAGATTCTGTTACTTGCCCCAGGTCACACAGTGAAGGATTTAGGAGAAAATTGAGTCTTTATTCTCATTTTTCCTACCACAAACTGGCAGATAAAATGAAATAAATTGGAAGAGGGCCAACAGTTCATCTACTCACCCAACTGAGAGATGTGTTCTTCCTCCACTGCTGGTCATTTCTGAGCCCTTTCTCTCCTTCATGTTAAAAAAGAAAAAAGGAAATTTTATTTGACATTCAATAAATTTCCCTCCAGTTAAACATGGCAGATTAAATACATACAATGATTAGGAATAAATCTCTCTCACATAACAGGAGTATTAGAAAGCCAAGGCGGACAAGGTGTTCTATAGTGTTAGAGAACTGTATCCCTTCACCTGTATTACTCAGCCTTCCTGGGGCATAACCTGTTTTGCATGGTCAAGGTTGGATTTGCCACCATGGTTATGTTCCAGGCAACAGGATGGAGAAGGAGAAGACATGTATCTTACCTGTAAGAGAATGACTGGGAAGTTAATGACACAATCATATTTAGCTTTAAGGGAGTCTGGAAAGTACAGCCTGTATTCTGGCTCTCCAGCTAAATTTGGAGAATTCTAATAAGGGAAAAAGACATTGAAAAGTGGGTAACAACCAACTTTGTTGTCTATGTTTACTTCCAATCACTCCCAAAAATCCACTAAAACAATAGTAAAGATATTTAAACACATATGCCCCCAAGGGTAGAAATAGCTCAAGAAAGGATCACAGAAGAAAGACAGAAAAAATGATAATAGAATACAGATATTTTCAGGCAGGTAAATATTTGATCTCCCATAATCTTTTCTCAAAAAATTCTTGGAAAAAGATACATCCCACTGTGCTAGTCAGCTTTCCATGACTGTAACCAAAAACCCTGAGATTATCAATTTAAAAAGAGAAAAAAAATTAGTTTGGCTCACCATTTTAGAGATTCCTGTCTATGATTGGTTGGCTTTGTTGCTTTTAGGCCTGTGGTAAGGCAGCACATCATGATGGTGTATAGTAGAAGAAAGCCACTTGCTCAGGACCTGGCCACTAAAGGAAGAGTGAGGAAGAGACTAGAATCTCATAATCCCTTTCAAGGGCGTGCTTCAATTACCTAAGAACCTCCCACTATGTCCCACCTCTTCCCAACAGCACTAAAATTGCAGCCAAGTCTTTAAAACATGGGTTTTGGGGAGACTTTCCCGACCCAATCTCATAACACCCATCAAAATGAGGAAATCCACTCAGAAAAAGGGGAGAGAGGATCCAGTACAAGAATTGAGGAAATTACCAAAAGTATGGAGAAAATAAGTTCAAAAAACACATATATGGCAGTTGTAAAGACAGAAAGATGAGGGAGAGGAAGTAGAGAAGAAAGAGGAAAGGAGGAAGATGAGAAAACAGAGAGAAGGAAGAGGAACAATAGGAGCAGCAACTGACAGACTGACTACCTGCTTGGTTTGCCCCACTGAGAGGTGTTCTAGAGCTCTGTGGTGCATTTGGGGGATAAATTATGTTCAGGCATAAATCTTATACAAGCTACTTTCCACTGAAGCAAGCTGGTGGGTTGCATTGCTGTGTGGATGGCAGGCTACTTGTGTGTTGGTGGAATGACTCCACATCTGATAGGAGGCACGCTGAGGATGGCAAAGGCACTGTGTAGAAGGCCAACAGGCTCAGTCCAGCCATCTTGAGAGACTTGTCCACAGGATGGGGTCCTGGGAAGTGCCCTCTCTGTCTCTGGCAGCTACTTGAGAAATAAAGTGGAACAGTATCTGGGCATCTTTAGGGTATCAGGAGGAAAGGGACGGTCCTATTATCCACAGAGCAGTAAGGCTAAGAGACAAGACCTATTCAAAGGGGATTTCAGTGTCAGCTGTATCGCTGGGCTGCCTTTATGTGAATTTCAACTTCTGCCGGGGGCGGGGATCTCCCCACATCTGGACATGGGGATCTTTGACTGTGCAGCCCAGACAGGAGATCAGTACCTTTACCAAAGTCTCACCCTGAGTTCTACATCCACTCTTCTGCCTGAGACCTCCCTGAGGGAAGCAGAATTGGCTCCCAGGGCCCTGACTATTCAGACTCCGCCAAATCCTTCTGTACCTGAGGGAGGCATGGGGCAAAACTATGTGCTCAGAAGGACACGGAAGAAACCAACAACTTCGATTCCTTGAAAAGAGCAACTGGCAGCCTGTGGGACACACGGAAAGGACGCTTGCTGTCCACCTCTGTACATTTTGATTACTGTACTATTTCCAAGTATTGTTTATGTTTTCAAATGTTTGGAAGACAAAAATAAAAAGCAAATAAACAGAGGGTGGCGAGGGCATAGCATGGCTGAGTGCTTCAGAGGCTAGGGGTGCAACTCAGTGATAGAGTCATGCTGGGCAAGGCCCTGGGTTCAACCCCCAGAACTACCAAAAAAATCCAAAATGTGAAAATTGATGTTAATTTAAGAAAGACTTTCAATCTAGAAGACTGACTCCAAGGGAGAAGGAGAATTGCAAGTTTGAGCCTAACCTGGGCAACTTAATGTCTTAACAAGACTCCATCTCAAATAAAAAATAAAAAAAAAGATCTGGGAGCCCGGTTTGATAGCGTTCACCTATAATCTCAGCCTTCCAGGAGCCTGAGGAAGGAGGATCATAAGTTCAAGACCAGCCCAAGCTACTAAGCAACTTAACAAGACCTCATCTCAAAATAGAAGATGAAATAGGGGCTGAGGTTGTGGCTCAGTGCAAAAGCTCTGGCTTCAATCCCCAGTATAGTACAGAGAAGAAAGGGAGAGGAGAGGGGAGGGGAGGAGGGTAAGAGAGTTCAGGGACAGTTACTGACTTCTGTTAGTCATTTTTCATTGATAATTTCAAGGTGATTTCTGCATCTGCCACCATACCCCAAGTTACCATGTAGGTTGCAAGCTTCCAGAGAAAAGATAGCACACCTCTTTGTACCTCTCCTGTGACCCAGCCAAGTTTATTGAAGAGAATAAATACTTAAGTATTAGAGTCCATTCAAAGATAAATAAATATTCAATACAGGTGATTACTCAACGGGGCAAGGATGGTCTTTTTGACAACTGATGCTGGGAAAACTGAATATCCACGTGCAAAAGAATGAAATTGTACTCCTATTTATACAACCCACAAAAAAAATGACTTGAAATGGACTAAAGATTTAAATGTAAGACCTGAAATTTTAAAACTTCCAGGAGAAAAGCTCTCCGACATTATGTTTGGCAATTATTTTTTGGATGACACCGAAAGCACAGGGAACAAAAGCAAAATGAAACACACAGGACTACAACAAACTAAAAAGCTTCTGCACAGCAAGGAAACAACCAACAAAATGAAAAGGCACCATACAGAATGGAAGTAAATATTTTCAAACCACATGTCTTGTCTGATAAAGATAATATCCCAAATATGTCAGGCACCCATATAACTCCATAGCAAAAACAAGAACAAAAAAAAAAAAATGAAAGAATTCAATTTAGAAATAGGCAAATGACCTAAAAAGACTTCTGGTTTCAAAGAAGACTTTAAAATGGCCAACAGATACATTAAAAAGGGGCTGAACATCACTAATCATCAAATACATGCAAATGAAAACTACAAACAGGGCTGGGAGTCTGGCTCAGCAGCTTAAGTACCTGTCTGGCAGGCACGAGGCTGTGAGTTCGATCCCCGGTGCCACAAAAAAAAAGAAAAGAAAAGAAAAAAAAGAATGGAAACTACAAACAGCTATTGCTTTACTGCTATTAGGATGAATAGTATCAAAGAGACCAGAAATAAGTGTTGGTGAAGGTGTAGAAAAAAAGAGAACATTTTTTCATGTTGGTACAATGTAAACTGGTACAGCCATTGTGGAAAACAGTATAGCAGTCTCTCAAAAAATTAAAATAGAACTAGAACTTCTATATGATTCAACAATTCTACCTCTGTGCATATTCCTGAAGGAAACAAAATAAGTAGCTAAAAAATAATCTACACACCCATATTCCTTACAGCACAATTCATAACAGCCAAGACATCTAAGCATCTGTTGATGGATGAATGCATAAAGAAAAGGGGTGTGTATATACAATGGATTATTATTCAGCCATAAAAGAAAAGGAAATCCTGTTATTTTTACTACATGAATAAGCCTTAAAGGCATTATACTAAGTTAAATAAGTCAGAAAAGACAAACACTATATGATCTCACTCACATGCTGAAAAAAAAACTCATAAAACAGTAAAATGTAGGTACCAAGAGGTCAGGAGTTGAGGGAAATAGGAAATGTTGGCCAGAGAGTACAAACTGTTGTTACACAATGAATAAGTTCTGAGGAATCTAACACACAGCATGTGACAATAGTTAACAATACTATATTGTGCACTCGAAATTTGTTAAGAGGATCAATCTGAAATTACCTCCCCACACACACACAAACACCGAAGAAAAAGACAACTACGTAAGGTGATGGGTGTGTTAGTTAACTTGACTGGTAATCACTTAATTCATACATATCAAATATATGTGGCATCAAAGTAGTACACGGCATATCTTAAACATGTACAATTTTATTATTCCCCCAATTAAGCTAGGAAAGTGGGCACACATTCAGGAATAAATAAATAAATAAGTTAAAATATTCATTGTAGAGTCTACTTGGTGTATGAGCAGTAAGGGAGGTGGAGAAAGTGCAGATCCTTCTCTTATATTTCTGTTTCACCCAGCCTAGAGTCCTCTTTTCTTCTAGTATTATTAGCAAGATCTAATTTCCAGTGAGGTCCATCAATAGTATCTAGAGATCAAGTAGCCAGGGATCCAAAAATTGTTTGCTCTCTTGCTCTGTGGAATATAATCAAGGGCTTGCGATCAACCCCATGGTTCCATTTCCACTCAATCAGGCCATGAGCTATGATGTGGCCATAGCTCAATAAAGGCTTTTATTTGGATTTTTTTCCAGAAGAGACCATATTTCTTATGCAACAATATCTTAATAGATGCAACTGGGCTCCATTTCTTGGCTTTGAGATAATGAAAAATTAATTACCATACTTTACAAGTAATAGTTTCCACTCACAGCACTCCCTTAGAAGTAAATATATCATAAATAGTTACTGTAATACCAATGGCTGGTGGATTGGGCAGCCTGTCGTCCATAAATCCTTTTTCAACAGACATGTTATTTCTCCTGGGGGAACAAACAGATTTGTTTTAGATCAGAGAGTCAACTGACAGATGGCCTTTGTAAAAACACACCATTTGTATAAATAAATTATAGTTTTACTACGGTATTCCGCATTCGTGGATTTGGAAAATCAATGCACCTATTCTTTAGAATTGGCCTAAACTGGAAAAAGCAACTTTGTTCAGGTGTGAGGTCACATTGCACAGATCTGGCAGCACAGATGCCAAAGTCCAAATTCTCTAGATGGTTGCTGCCACTTCCCATCGCAACTGTCACAAAGAGGTCTGCCTAGGGGTAACAGGATGATATCTCAGACAGCATCACTGAGCAGAGAAAGATACCAACTGGCACGCTCCCCTTAGCCCTGGTTCTGTTTCCATTAAACTTAATGACACCATGTGCCTTATTTTCCCAACCAAAACTTTGCATAATTGGAGCTGACAGTATATTTGTCTTAAAAACCTGAGATGTTTCATTTTTCTATACAATACCAGTTCATCAGTTAAATGCTAAACATTTGGAAGATTCCTTTAAAATCCAGAGCAGCCTTAACTCTAAGCCTACCACAATCTCAGTCACTACCTATATTATAACTATACACAAGTAACACACATACCACGTATTTATGTATTCATGCACAGAAGGATTTAAACGTAAGTATGGGTATATACACATACATACCCACATGTGCAAATTTTCTTCCCAGAACCAAAATTCAGAAATTAGTATTCAACAGGACAGATTTGTTACTGTTTTTCAGAACCAAGACTAGTAAACTGTTTATTTTGTTGAAAGACCAAGTCATTCATTTCAGCCACCGATGCTAAGAATGGGCTTTGTGGACATAATAATTGCCTTTGCATCCTTTCTTTAAGGACATATTCCCCTCCATAAATGATTGAGATTTTAAAGTCATCAGTTCTGGTCAAGGAAATAAAAGCTTAACATTAATCATGTTCATTATTAAAACTACAGTAATGTGAAAGATTTAGCATGTTTCTAGCCAAAAAAATATATTTTAAATCAGATCAATCACCTAGTGTTTTTTCAGCTATAAGGTACTTTCAGAAGCTGTACTTATCCTTTAAAATGATGAGATATTGTTTAGTTTTTTGTTTGCATTCATAACTTTAGACCCCCAAGTTGCTATTTAGAGTTATGACAGTCAGTTCCTTGATGGAATGAATAAAATATCCCAAGATGCCTAAATTACGTCCAAAGAAGAACTTAAATCAATGATGTCCATTTGTTTTTATGACACTCCCAGGGAATCTCAGGTTTCTTCAAAGGAAATCAAAACTCTCAAACAAAATTAATCTAGATAAACAAATCTTGCACATTTACACTTACATATACCAAATATAAATATATGTGTATATGCACCTAGTCCTTCTGGAAGAGGCAAAGCTAGGAAATGAGTGTTACCAAGATCCTAGAAGGGTAAAATGATCACAAATTATAGTATGCATTATGCTACTATATGCATTATGAACTAATCAGGGAAAATAAAAGTCCACTAAATTGACAACATCATACATTGGATCATCAGAAAGAAAAAAGGTCAGGGAGGAGCAAAAAAAATCAATGAAGCTATTTTTAAATTGGTGATTTTGTGAATCAATTACTTAGCAGACCCAGTAGGTTACATGGTCACTCATTTGATCCGATTTTTTTCATATCTATGCTGTGCTACATTCCTGTCTGTGAATGGAGAAGCAATTCATCCTGCATCTCAATAAAATCTTACTAAACATTCCTGTTGCTAATGGAGCCAACTGAGAATCAATACTTGTATCCATCATGTTATCCACACATACAGGTCAAAGGTTAAGAAAATGTTTTCAATACAATTGTAATCAACCAAGCCTCCTGTAATTAGGCCATTTGATGACTCTTTAAGTGAAGGTATTGGGAGGGGTCCAAGAGGCTTTCTATTTTATGACCAAGTACAAAATTCCTTTGTTTAAAGCAAGTGCGCTTTCTTATCATCAGATTATGCGGTGAATGAGAACATAAACCTGGTGCTTCCTAAGTCTCTGACTGTGGGCAAGTTTCTCATCTGCTTGCTGCCTCAGTTTCTCTAACTGTAAAAAAGAAACAGTGCCTACACATAGAACTGTTATGAGGATTAAATAAGTTAGGAAGGGTGAGGTGTTCAGTGCAATCCAGAAAGTAAGCATTTAATAAGTGTGAGCTCTTATTATCATCATTTATTACCTAACTTGTCAGAGGTTTTCTAGCTAGAGGTTGCTGTGGAACTCAAGACTACTTATGCCCTTATAATCATGTTGACTATTTTTAATGTATCTTACTTATAAAATATTATCTTAGTGTTTTGATTTACATGCATTAAATGTTCAGTATTATGAAACATAAGTCATTTGACTTGACCTACATATTAAGTTGCATATTTGTCCTTTTTACATCCCAAAAAACTTGGAGTTGCCAGAGGTTACATTGGTTGCATCTGAAAATACACTGGAAACTCCACCACTGATTAGTCTGTGTGACCTCACTGGGTCACAGTACCCACCTGAGTACCAGATTTCCTCCTATAACAGAAAGGGCTTGGACCAGGTGCCCTCCATGATCCCTTCTGTTCTAAGAACCAGAGCATTATGAGGCCAATCTCCCCCTGGATTCTGAGTTGTGACTGTATCATCTACAGATGGTCCCTGACTTACAATCGTGCAACTTACAATTTTTCAACATTACAATGGTACAAAAGCAATAAGCATTTGGTAGAAACTGTTCTTGGAATTTGGGTTTTGACCTTTTTCCAGATAAGCAATATGCAGTACAACCCTCTCTTGAGACACTGGGCAGTAGCAGCGAGCCACTGCTCCCAGACAGCCAGGTGATCACGACAGGAAACGATCAATACCCTCGGGCGGACAGTGTGGCCAAGTGAGACACTCGGGGGTTAGGGGAATCTGCCCATTAGTCATACAAAACTTTCAACGGACAACGGGTTTCTGGGGGATAACTCCATCGCAGTGTGCACCTGCAGAAACCACCCAGTATAAAGTTGGAGAATCCTGATTAACAAATTTCTTAGACACAGCCTTCCCTGGGATGATAGCATGCCATCAAATGCTAGGATGAAACCAGTTTCACAAAATTCACATAAAAAGGACAAGGCATATCATTTTAATTGGAAAAATACAGGGAGATGTAAATCTAACATATACCGATGAGTTAGTCCAGTATATTTCAGTCAGCACGTCTGACTGGGGGAAAAATTGGAGTATTTTTCAAGCACTTCTAGAGGGTTCTGGAACTCTCTCGAATGTTGGCTTGAACTTTACGCCTGTTGAAGAAATAAGAAGGAACATAGGCACTTGCCCTGGAAATGAGAAAGACACTATTCAGAGATGCCACAAGAGATCATTTGAAATCCCTTAAACACATGTCTCAGGAAAAGAAGATTTTATCCTGCCTGGATTTCTGACCTGGCAAGTACCTCCCAAGAAAAATAACAGTGAGGTTGTACACAACACAAAAGGCTTAAGAAGGCAAGTGACAGAAGTCCTGATCACCTGAGACCCCATCACCTGGGGTCCAGGAGAGTTTGAGAAGATATGAAATTTAAAAAGAGGTTCAGTTACACCTGTAAGATATATGCAAGATTTGGAGGAAAATTAGAGAGGAAGGCAGCTGATTTCTCAGCAAAAACACGTGTTTAAAGTGCACATGTTCTAAATTTAAAGTGCTATCTATAAATGCCAGCAATAGCCATGATTAACTAGTACGGACCCCAGGGTCATTGGCACTAGGTTCTCCCCATTCAAGCAATCACGCTTTCGGTCACCCCCAAATTCCCCTACTGTCCACATAGTTACAAGGCAGCAAATATACATAATATTGTCAAACGGTAATGGCTTTGAAAAGCATCCTTTTGGCCAATGTGGGAGAACTCTGCTTTCATCCAGGTCTTTTTTTTTGAAGAGACCACTGCCTCTCAGAATCCTTGAATTCATCAAGGAGAAATGAAAAGAAACATGGATGGTCCTTTACAAATTAGCATTCCCCAGCGACATAAAAAAAAAAAAAAAAAACTGGTGCAACTGGCCTTCCAGTCATGAGCTGTGGCCCACATCTCAAAAGAGAGCGCTGGTTTCCACTGGGGACAAGCAGCACCTAATCCCCACTGTCACATCTGATATTGTCTACCACACCCCCACCCAGATGTGTTTTTCTAGAAACTAATAAAAATTGGTCCCCAAGACAATAGCCTCATGCTAAGTTCTAGCCCCATTGGGACATTACGAATGAAACCTATTGTAAGCTGCCCAATTAAAAATCATGCCCATTTACAGTCTTGATCACCAAAATATATATCTGCTATTCCAAGAATTAACACCACAACAGGTTCTGAATGTCTTAATTCATAGAAGAGTGGACAGGCATGGATACAAATGCTCGGTTGTTGTAGCTGTGGCTACTATACGCTCTCTTCCCAGTGGTGGCCACGAACACTAATGTGTCTTACTATTTCAGGACACGAGAGAATTGTTCGCGTTCCCCTTCTGAGGCTCTCGCAGAACTGCCAGATGAACACCCGCGTCTCCTCCTCCCACCAAAGGTAGATGTGGCCAACAGGAGACGCTGGGTGGTGACCATGGAGCCTCGGTCCCCAACTCTGGGGAAAGCCACATCTCAGCAGGAGGCCCTGGGCGCATCCAGCAGATCCGCCAGCTACGCGGAGGCCGCGCGGTTTCATCTTTAATGCTCCTGCAGGACAATAGCTCATCAAGCCCCACCGAAAGCCCCAGACCCGTCGCGGAGCCTGGGCTGGCGGGGGATGAGGCTGAGCGACTCCTCCTAGAGGTGGTTATGTGGAGAAGGAGCAATCCCTTCTCCCTCCTCCTCCTCCCCCCGCTACTATCCTCGGCCCGGAGAACTGCCGCTTGCCGCCATTGACACGCACAGATAAAACCCAAAGAAAGGCAAAGAGTCCTGCCCGGCACCGACGCCGCGCGGGCCGAACCTGCGCCCGGGGAGGGGCGCGCAGAGGGCAGCGGGCGCGCGGAGCCGGCAGCGCAGCACCAGGTGAGCCCGCCATGGCGATGGCATTATTGTTTAGGGGCTCCGGGGTCTGGGAACAAAACGCGCTGCCAGGGCAGCGCAGGGGCCGGAGAGAGCCACCCCTGCCTCGCCCCCTCGCCTCCCGCAGGCGCCCCGGGTAGCCGACCCACCTCTGCAAATAGTAATAGTAATAATAATAATAATAAATCTGCCCAACTTGCTTCCTCGGGAAATAGAGGGGGAGGGTTGCTAAAGAAGCGGTAACATTCCTGCGGCCGGCGAGGGGCCGGGGCTTCGTGGGCAATGAGGGAGGAGAAAGAAGGGACGCGGGGTCAGCGGCGGGCCCAGGCAGTGGGACCTGGAGGAGCGGAGGGCTGCCGGGGATGCGGAGTTCGGGGCGCAGAAGAGAAGGAGGCGCCGAGGGACACCGGGCGGGGGGCTGCGCCAGGGCCGAGGGCGCCCAGCCGGGCCGCGCGGGGCCTCCGAGGTGCCCGGACGCTGCAGGCTGACAATGGAGGGGCGCAGAGGCGAGGACGGCGGTCCGGGCGCGGGCGGTGCCGGGGAAGGTCGGACCGGGGACGCGCGGCGGGCGGGCGGGCGAGGGCCGGGGGCTGCGGCGGCAGGCAGGCGGGCGTGCGCCCCGGGCCGGCGCGGGCGGGCGCGGGGCTGGGCACTCCCCTCCGGTTCCCTTTCCGGGGCGCCCGGTGCCGACGCGCGCTGCGCTTTCCCCGAGAAATGGCGGCCCCTCCGCGGCTCGCCCCGGCAGTCCCGGCGTCGCGCTTTGCGCGGGAAAATAATAAATAATAATAACCGAAAAATGGGCAATAAAAGTAAAGTGGTTGCGGCGTAGAGGAGGGCTGCGCAGCCGGGTGCAGGACGCGGAATCAGGCGCGGGGCGCGGCGGGTGGGACCTGCCCTGCTATCCCCAGCTCCCAGCCAGCGGTCCTGGTGCACCCCGGATCCGAGCCTGGCCAGCTTGGCATATTGCGCCCGCGGGTGTCCTTTCCTGCCTTCCCTCGTGGGGGCGCCGTCAGGTGCTGCCCTCTTTGTTCCACATAACAATGGCCAGAGGTCCACTGGTTCCACAAGGGCCAAATGAGCCTCCCTTTGCAAGACTTTTGCATCGCTGTTTGACTTTTCCCGAGTTGAACCTGAGGACTGCTCATGGCTGGGGCTTTTTACCAACAGCCTCGAGGTGGATGAGGGAATCAAAGTGGACCAATAGGTTGAGAAGCCGAAGCCCAAGTCCCCCTGTGTTTAAGGAGAACCGTGGGCACCCGGCTCCGCACTGACTGTGGGGCAGTTCCTACAGTACAATGGCACTGTGCTGTCGGGCCAGTGCTGCCCAGTGAGGGGAATTCAAGACAAGGGCCCGCAGGCCCCAGGAGCCCTAGGGGCTCTCAGTCCGCTGTGGCAAACCGTCCCCAAATACAATTGCACCTTCCCAGGGCTGCACAGTTGCTATTGAGATGGTTCACGAGGTGAGAGAAAAAAAGACCTTATTAAGAGCGAGAATTACTTAATTTATATTGTCTTGAAACACAGCTAAGCCACCCGTAAGTCTTAGTCTGTTCATATTTAACTGGAAGTTATCTCTTACTCCTTTAGCAAACTCTTCTTATATTTAAACTCATTGTGCAGAGCTCCAAGATTTGATATCATGCTGGTGATTTGTAGAATTTCTTTAGCCCAAGATTATCATATAAATAAATAAAGGAATTGCCCAGTGGGAAAATTTCTCTCAAATCATATAATTCACATCTTCGAAACCGCTCTTCACTTGTATCCAAATTTCATCTTAAAATATACCTGCTTTTGTTCATCTCTGGTTTTCCCACCCCAGCACAGTTCTGCCTCGCCTGGATCCATTCATGGCAGGCTTTAGGTATTATTGATGGTTTCCGCTATTTCAGAACTCTATAAAGAATCTATCCCTGAATCTAGAATGTCCCTAAGACTCTGACCCTGCTCCCTCACCATTCCATCTTGTCTGCCTCCCAGGGTTTATGAGGCGCCTTTGGCAGCTGAGCCCCAGCAGGTGGGACACCCCACCAGCTATTGTCTAAGACAACCATTTCTGTTTTTTCTGCCTCCCGCCAGCAAAGCAGGAGGTAAATTCTGTTGTAGGCAACTTTAAATGAAAGATATCTGTAACTTGTTCAAGGGAAGGATGTGCAAAAATTCAACCAACTTTTTGGAGAATGTTTTTCATTCTTAAGAAATAACCTCAGAGTTAGATGCAATCTTGGTAAATGCTTTGAAACATGTGCATTGCACAGAGATAAGCCAAAATAAATAAATAAATAACCAGTGTGCTTAGAGGTCATTCAGCAAACGTGCAGAGCTCTGATTTTCAAACACCTCTGAACGGAAAAAGCAACGCAGATGTGAGGAAGTCAGAGGCCTTTTCTCATTGAACTTGCAATCCCCAACCTAGGAGACAAAAATAGAAATGCAGACAAATTGGAAAGTGAAGTTGACATGCTTACACTGCCGACAGGTGTGTAAATGTAGCCAGTTTAGAGGACGGGTTGGCACTATTAAATGAATAATGTGCACATTCTCTGACCCAGTATTCCATTGCTTGGCACATACCCTAAAGAAGCGAGTACATGTGTACTCAGGTCATTGCTGAGTTTTGGTAGTTCTAAAATTTAAAAAAACAAAACAAAACCAAAAACAACGCTGTAAATAGGGAATGGCCATAAGTAAACTCTGATACATTTATCTATCTTCTGGAATATTAAGCAGCTTTTTAAAAATGAAACAAATATATAGAGAGAGCGAGAGAGAGAGAGATCACCCACATGTACTATTAATGAAAAAAAGACAAAATGTAAAAGAGTACATACTGTTCTATACAATTGATATAAAAACAAAACTAGCTGGGAGTAATGGTGCACACCTATAATCCCAACTACTAGGGTGGCTAAGGCAGGAGGATCTCAGATTTGAGGACAGCCTGAGCAACATTGAAATTTCCTCAAAATAAAAATTGAAAACTAAAAAAATAAATAAGAGCTGGGGATGTGGCTCAGCAGTAGCCCACTTATCTAACATGCATGAAGCCCTGCTTTTGATACCCAGTGCCATATAAAAAAAATAAAGGAAAGGAGGGATGGAGAGAGGGAGGGAAAGTTTCTGTAAGTGAAAATGCCACATAATTGATATAAAACAAGATATTCACTAAAAGAGACAAGATCTGGAGCAATCATCAAGAAGATGCTTTTGGTTTTGCTTTTTTGCAATACAAGGGGTTGAATCCAAAGCCTCAGGCATATTAGGCAAGCACTCTACCACTGAGTGAAGGAATATATAAGCTAATACATGCAAATTACCTAATGTATATGGCACATAGCAGGCCTGCAGTAAGAGCTTTTTTTCTCATACTGGGGATTGAACCTAGGGTATTCTCACTGAGCTGCATGCCCAGCCATTTTTCAGATTTTATTTTGAGATAGGGTCTCACTAAATTACCCAGCCTGGCCTTGAATTTGAGATTGTCTTGCCTCAGCTTCCCATGTAGCTGGGATTATAGGCCTGCACCACTGCACTTGGCCTACAACAGTCTCCAAAGGAAGAGGATTTAGGACCAGAAGGGAAGAATCAAGCTAAGTTTCATAGAGAGGTAGCAGAATTGGATAAAAGAGCAAAGGAACAAGACAGGAAAAGGAGCTGACACAGACACTCTGTTTTCTTCCCCTGTCTTCAATGTGACTGTGTCAAGTCCCTGTGACCGGGCATACCAGCCTGCCCTTCTAAGGCTTGGGTTCAAGGATGAATGAAAGGCACACTCACAATTTGTTTCATTGCTATGATTCAGTAAGTATTTTAAATGAAATATTTACAATAAAGAAAAGAATGAGCCAGTAAAGGAGATGAATTCTAATAATGACATGGCGGGGGGTGTTTGTTTGCCGTAGTAAAAATTGAACCTAGGGCCTTTGCACTGAGCTACATCCCCATCCCGTTTTTATATTTCATTTTGAGAAAAAGTCTCACTAAATTGCCCAGGCTAGACTAAAACTTGCAATCCTCCTGCCTCAGCCTCCTAGAGGGCTAGAATTACAGATGTGTGTCACCACACCTGGCTTGGAAGTGCTATTCGATGAAGGAGTATAGTAACAACTTGAGGATGAAGAAGTTTTTCTCTTGAGTATACCCTGGTATGTCTGTTAGGAGTTGGGTTAGAAAGAAAAAAGAATATTTGAGAAGATAATTCATTCCCCCCCGGATAAAAAAAAAAGTCACAAAAGGAACCAAAAAATGCTTTTGAAGCAAAATATTTGAGGCTGGTTTCTTTCATTCATTAACTAATTTAAGGAATGTTTATTTTTGTTTGTTTTGCTTTTGAGACAAGGTCTCAATATGTAGCTCAGGCTACACTTGAACTCACTATGTAGCCCAGGCTGGCCTCAAACTCACAGCAATCCCCCTGCCTCAGCCTCTTAGGAAATATTTACTGAATGGTAAACTGTGTACCTCATGCTTTGCTGGGTTCCTTGAGGGATAAAGCAAGGAACAGAGGGTTGGAAAAGCAACCCAGATCAGGGTTCTGGAAATGGGAGAGGAGTTGTAGGTGTGGCCTCACACAGACTGTGTTCACAAAGAAGTCATCCCACGCCCTCTGCCCGTCCACAGCACGCCTTCTGTTGTGGCTGAAAGTAGGTAGGAAGGACTGTCCTGCTCGCCTTAGATTATGATTCAGTAAAACCCCATAGTCCAAACTGCAATAATTGTGGCTCCCAGGCAGATGGATGGGAAGGACTCAGTGTGCCCAGCTTTCAGGCAAAGGAAAGCATTTACTGTTGTGTAGGTGTAGATGATGTGGCTCTCAGAGTTTCCCTAGGGTTGAAATTTCATTTCCACCCCTTTAACCCCAGCTCCTGAGATGGATGAGGAAAATCAGAGGGTGTTGCTGAATTTAAGCCTCATCTTATCGTATACAATTCCAAGGGCTATAGTATGTAGTAGTTGCCTTTGAGATGGAGGAACAAATAAACAGGAGTATGCTTAAGAAAATGTTAGAAGAGCTGGGCGTAACGGTGCACATCTATAATCCCAGTGCTCTGAGAAGTTGAGGCAGGAGGATCGTGAGTCTGAACCCAGCCAGGGTTACACGGTGACTAACAGGACCCTGTCTCAAAATGAAAAAGAGACTGGGGATGTAGATCAGTGCAGAGGCCCTGAATTCAAGTTCAAGCCTCAGTACCAAAAAAAAAAAAAAAAAAAAGACTGCATTCCACAAAAATAGTGCTCTATAAGGATTTCTTTTTAAAGAAATAAGTGTCATAATATTTATTAAATGGTTACTACCTGCCAGGTAAGTACTTTATACATATTAACTCGTTTAGTTCTGAAAACAGCCCCACAGGTAGGTGCTATTAAACCCATCTTTCAAAAACAAAGGTTAAAAATGCACCCAGAGTCCCCCATAAGGGACCCCAATGCAGACAGCTTGCTCCACTGCCCTGTACCCTATGTCCATGTAGTAAGAAACAGGAACTGCCAGCATTCCTATGATTCTCAGGCTGTGTGCATTTTAATATCAAAATTATAGTGTATGCAGATTTGTATTTTAAAAATTCCTTATTTGCATCACTGTTTCCCCAGCAAATGAAAGATAAAGAGCATAAGGTTGAACTGCATAACACTATGTACTTTAAACTGTCTTGTCACTAAGTATTAAACAAGATGAACTTGGTGGTTTCTCTGAAGCTCTTTTTGTTCATGTACCCATCTCACCATCCATCATACTTCGCCCGACTTATTTGACTGGCATGGCCAATTTGGACCTGGCAAGGAGTAAGCAGTCTGGTCAGAATTCTCATGCTTGGAAGGAAATGGGCACGGAAATACACATCAGCCAACAGCCCAGGGACTCACTCCAGCTGATTCTTCGATGGCAGAAGAGTTAGCAACAATGACCAGGATTTTTAATCCTGAATGACAGTTCGTAGTCTGACCAATGATTTGCCTTTTTTTTTTTCTGAATATGAGAAGAGGTTCTAATGATACAGTTTAGATACCTAAATTTGGGGTGTTTCCATGACAAGGGAACAAAGATATAATAAGAGAAAATCAGACTCCTCCTGGAACCCAGACCCCACATTTGCTGGGCTGACACTCCCAGTGATCTGTGTACAGGATTTTGCAACTCATGTCTTGAACCTTTGCTGCTACTCAGTGATGCATTAAAATTAAATAGTGGTGGTGGAGAACACAGAGGTAAATTCCAATAATTTAGACCGCATACAGCATAAACTTCCAGGTGAGGCGGAAATTCACAGGCTCCCCATCAGAGACGTACACTTCCAAATTGATCGGTCTTGCAGGATTTCAGTGAAGTAGCAATCATCAACTCAGCTGAAGTGCCCCATTACTGATAAACTGCTCTTTTCCCTGTGCTGATCTCCTGTAGTCAACAGCAGAGATAGTCATCTTGTGGGGGAGACCGGGCAGTCCCAGAAGCAAAATTCAGCACATTTTTCAGGTCCATGTTTTTCTGTGATTATCATGGGCGATGAAATCGTGACTTCTGAACAGAGATGCCCCAGGTGTGACTTACTCCTCCCAGATGCTGCATCACTGTGAATGTAAACAACAGGTGGGACCAGAAGGGGTGACTCGGTGAGTGTCCTCGTGCACCAGCAGCATCTTTTCAACTGGAGAGGACCTAAGAGGTCAGCAGGTGTGACCGTCTCAGGTCGGGGGAGAGGTGCCAGCCAATCAGGTTCCCACACACCTCCCCTCCACCCAGGACAGCTCTGCTCCGATCTGTGTTATGTATCAGAGCCCCATAAACTTGTTCAACCAATAACAAGTTCTGAAAAATCAATTGATTTGCCTATGGGCCATACACAGCTGGTCAGTGCAGAGCTGGCTGTCCACCTCAGCCCATGGTCATGTCCTCTTTGAGGTTTAGCAGGCTTCACACACAGAGGGTGTGGTACCATGTGGCTAGTGTTGCGTGGCCTTTGAAGTTGCCACCGTGGGTCCCCGCATGCATAACCACTGAGTGACACTGCCAGTCCCCATCACGGAGCACTGCAACTGGAACTGGAGCCCCCCTGGGGACTGAAGCAGGGAAGACAGGGTAGGGAGGCTCAGGCAGGGTGGAAGAAGAGGGTTCCAGAACAGCTGCCCCTCCTTGCAGACCTCTGTCATTGGGGGCTGGAAAGCAGACCCCTGCCCACCTGTGTGCTCGTTTGCCTGGTGACACTGTTGTCCCTGGAAGCTCCTGGCACATCAGGCAGCACCTGCTGTCTGGCTCAGCTCCCTCATCCAACACTGCATTCCTGACCTCACCCATCTCCTCTGCCCGCTGAGAAGCTCATCTTAGCCCCATCCAAAGCGAGGGGAAGCCAGGAGGCTGCTGCCACCACCTAGCACCGCGTTCCTCACAGGAAGCGGGAGAGTCAGCCCACGGGTCCTATTTGTCAGCTTTCAAAGAGCAAAACAAGAGAAGACCAGGCTGGACCCAGTGAGGATTTTGTCTTTTTGTTTTGTTTTCTATGAATGAATAGATTCAGGAATACAAGCTGGTTCATTTTCTGCTTGACTTTCTTTTGAGACACGTTACTAACTCAAATTCAAAGAAAATAAAAGTATTACCCGTTTTTCATCCAACTGGTACCCTAGGTGGCCAGACATATTTATATTAAAAATAACATAAAGAGGGCTGGGGACATAGCTCTGCAGCAAAGGGCCTGCCTGGCAAGCACAAGGCTGTGAGTTCAATCCCCTGTACCAAAATAAATAAAATAAAATAAAATAAAGTAAAATAAATTAAAGCTGATAATGAAGAGGCAAACTCTGCAACAGCAATTACTGCTTTTCACTGCAGTAAGAAAACATAGGTCAGGCCCGGGTATGTAGCTCAGTGGCCCAGCAACTGGCTGGCAAGCTCAAGGCCCTGAGTTTGATTCCCAGTACAAAAAAAAAAAAGAAAGAAAAGAAAACCACAGGTCAGATTCAGCAGACCGTCATGACACACATAGTAATCCCAGCACTTGGGAAGTTGAGGCAGGAGCATCCCAAATTCAAAGCCACAAAACCTAGCTCAGAAAAAAAAAAAAAAAACTTTTTTTTTTTAAGTAAATAAATAGAAATGGGAATGTAGCTCAGTGCAAAGACCCTGGGTTCAATCCTCCATACCACCACCCCCCACAAAAAAAAAAAAAGGAAAGGAAAAAACCACAGATCAGATTCAACAAAGACAACAAAACATGTGAAAAGGCCACTGAGTCCTAAAGTCCGGCACCCCAAGTCCCCCCTCTCCTCCTCACCATCTCTGGAGTTACCGAATCTGCTGTATACTCTCTGCCTCTGAAGCCCAGAGGGCAGCCTAACTTCCCATTCCACATGAATTGAAACACTTTTTTTTTAAGGAAATGATTTGTTATCCAGCAGTATAATTTAAATAAATTGGATTAATGCTTGGTTCTCACGTTCATGGTTGGTTAATTTGGTTAATTTGATCTGAGTGTCATTTTGATGAAATTGCATTTGATATAACTCTTTACATTATAAATTGTTAATGTGCTTTAACGTATAGGATGATAAAATTATTGACTATTCTCACTCTCTTAAAGGTGACTGTGGAATAAAATGGTTTGGAAAGTACTGCTTGTGCAATAATGATTTGCCCTTGGAGTTCACAAATGGAAGTGTAATAGAGCAAGTGATTTAGCTGATATTACTGAAAATGGTTTTTACAGCTACAAAGTGATGCTAACAAACTATTATTATTTTAATGCAATACTTAGGGTAACACACCAAAATATATTAGAGTTCTATTACATGTGAAGCTGTCTAAGAGATTTGGTTCAAACTCTTGAAAATATATTTCTACATATAGTTAATATCTTTATATTGAATTCCCTTATGTCCTATTTAGTTTTATTTCATCTCATTTTATTCCCCCGAAGGATAGTTTTGAACTGACAGAGTAAAGATGCTCCCTTGCAGTGTCTACTCCATTTATCATAAATATTTGCAATATTAAATATTCCAAAGCACAATACCATAGTTGAGGAAAATAGCATAGGTACTGACAATATAAATAAATTGGATCAACTTCTGCAATTTTAAAACAGCACACAAATCCATTGGGAATGACACCATAAATTTCGTGCTCACGAACATGTCAGAAAACAGTACTTAAAGTTTTTTAAAAATTCATGTTCATCATTAAAAAGCTATAAGACATTTCTAGATTTAAAATAACATATATGAAAGCATTTAGATTTGTATACTTCTGAAGAGAATAAGCATAAAAGAGTGTTTTAAAGTCACTGTCTGCAGGCACCTGCCTGGCAAGTGGAAGGTCCTGAGTTCAATTCCCAGTACCAAAAAAAAACAAAAAAAAACATTAAAAATTAAATAAAATCAGCTGTCATGTAATTCTAGCTCCTCTGGCAAGACCATCCCTCAGCATGACCCATCTCACCTGGAACATAGTGGCCTGTAATTATCGTTCCCAATCCTTAAATTCTCATTTCTCTCTCTCCCCCTCCCTCCCTCTCTCCTCCTCTTCCTTTTTCTTCCTCTTTTCGCTCCCTCCTCCTTCCCCTCCTCTCTTTCCCCTCCCCTTCTTAACACCACCCCTCTGCTTCTTTCTCTCCCCTGTCTCCACTACTACAAACTTGACTGTTACAAAACTGGTCATTTAAATCGGGGTGCTGCCAGCTTCTAATGGACCACCTTGCTGTTTGGCTGAGAGTTTGTCATGGTCTTTGTTAGTTTACAGAAGATAAAATTGTTGAGGGGAAGCCAAGGCAAAAGGATTGCCATGAGTTTGAGGCTAGCCTGGACTACAAAGTGTGTTCAAGGCCAGCCCAATATCCATAACGAGATGCCCTCAAAAAAAAAAAAAAAAAAAAAAAAAAAAAGTTGAGAAGTTGCTTGAGGGGTAAAAAATGGTTCATTGTTTAACTGCTCTTTATACTTGAAAAGGACCTACTTTGAATTAAAAGAACACTATCAGTCTAAAGAATCTGGACTGCCTTTTTAAACTTTAAATAAAGTTCACCATTTCTCACCAAAAGCAATAAATTAATTAAGGGCAAATGATTAGGGTTTTTCCTTTCTCTCCCCTCCTTCATTCTAGGGTTACAGTATAATATTAAATATTATTTATAAGAATCCCATATGCTGCAGTTGTGCAAACACAGTCGCACTGAATTGGATTTCATTATATTAATGCATCTTTAATAATTTCTTAATACAAAATTTTATATTCTTCAGGTATCTCCAGGCCAGTTCATTTCCACTGACTCACCTGGTGATGGAAGTGATCTTAATTTTTTAATGTGACATTATTACTCAATTATAAAACAGTGGAGCTATTTCTCCTCACCAATATATTCATTTCTAGGCTAATCTGCAAATGAGGGTTGTCAAGAAGTTAAATAAAAATGTCACTTTCAGTTTCCATTTCAAAATGATGGACTAAAATGTGCTTTCCTTCAAACTGACCTCCTCCTTCTCTAGAGTCCAAAGAGGTAATGACAAAGAGGCTTAAGAAAAAATGACAACCAAGGCACAGGGGTTGGTTGCTGTAGATCATCAACCAATAGGTGATTTCAAGAAACTTCTAGAAGACATAAATGGCATAAGAATAGGCATGTCCTATCACAGGGAAGCCACAACTAAGAATGAATGCCAGAGTGACCTTTGTTGAATGTGGGCAGGGTGACTCCTTGAAGGTCCATCTCCCGGACTGCTGGGTGAATTGGCCTAACAATCTGAGGGGTTCTAACTAAAGAAATCTAACAATTACAGGGCATTTCTAGAACTTCCACAATAGATGCAACTCTATAAAGTAAAGCTCCCCCTTTCTGGCATTTGGGACACCCTAAGGTGATGCCTGCTAATTGTCATGCCCCCGACAAACATCCAGAGGGCCCAAGCAGGAAGCATGCACCTCAAATAATATTCTTCTGTAATAATCGACTCCATCCTTCATTCTTAAATATGATGCATAAACAAAGATTGCCAGACATGTGGGAAAGACACGTGAAAGGGATAGATGAAAATAAATAAGTAGAACTGCCTGAATAAAACAATTTAAAGAACAGATGGTAACTTTTAACACCTTCTAATTAGTTTCAGAGAGAATCAAAGAGATGGTGCACTCATAAAAGAATAGATTGCTATGAAAAAGGAACAGTCAGAAAGAGACAGAGCTCTTAGAAATTAAAATATTACCAAAATCAGATGTTTAAAGGAGTTAAAAGTAGAAGAGCCTTGGAGAAGCGATTCAAAGGATTCAGCACCTGGTTCACAGGCTTGCCAGTCAGACAAGCAGGAGATGTGAGAGAAACAAAGGAGTGAGGAACTCATCACATGCCTGAGAGGGGAAAAAATAAACCCAAGTGATGAAGGCTCGAGTCGTCAGCCTGAACTGGCTCACTGCCAAGTGCTGAGCAGAATGAATGGGGTGGGAGTCAGCAAGATCAGTGACTTCAAAATGTTGAAGCAAAATGATCTTGATGCCAACAATTATATGCCCTGCTGAATGATAATCCTCCAGGATCGCTCAATGAACTCATTTCCACTTGTGTAAGAAAACAGTCTGTTGCTCTCTACTGTGTCTGAAGAGTTAAAGTGGATACCAGCAAAATGAGAGAACCCAGCAAAGAAAGTCATGGGATCAAGGAGGAGCAGGGAAGTCATCATAGGATGAATTCTGGGCAGAATGATTTTCATCCCAAAGTGCAACGGAGGGCAGAGAGGGCTGTGGGAGTGAGGTCTCTGAGAAGAACTCAGTCCTTGCAGAGAACAGTATTACAAAGTCAGGTGCTTCTAAAGCTATAGTAGTGGCACATATTTCTTTTGTCAATGAGAACAAAGAACAGTCCATCCTTAACTGCCCACTGGTCACATATTTGCAAATTGTCTTACTGGCTAAACTTTATTTGTAACCCCAAAGTTAATATTCAAGGCATGAGCTGGGCGTGGTGGCGCACGCCTTTAATCCCAGCACTCCGGAGGCTGAGGTAGGAGGAGCATTGTGAGTTCAAGGCCAGCTTGGGCTACAATGCGAGTGCAAGGCCGACCTGAGCTACGTAGTGCGACCCTGCCTGAAAAAACTGGGACCGGGAGTTTGGCTCAATAGCTTAAGCACCTGTCTAGCAGGTGCAAAGTTGTGAGTTTGATCCCCGGTGCCCCCCCCCAAAAAAATATATATATATATTCATGGCATGCTATTATCTAAGGACTCCCTGTGCAAGGCAGCAAAAGGTTTGCCTGTCCTGCTGTGCCCCTCCCCAGCTAGGGGTGAGCAAGACCCCATCCCACTGCTTCATCTCCCGCACCATAGTCAAGTCCTCTTCTCAGGCTGTTTAATGTACTGTTTACTCACATTCTTGGATTTTGTTCACTGTTGAAAATGGCCCAAAAGCATAGTGCTAAAGAGCTGCCTCGTGTTCCTAAGCACAAGAAGGCTGTGATCTGGTATGTGGAGAAAACACGAGAGTTACATGAGATCTGTTCAGGTGTGTGTTACAGTGCTGTCCACTGTTCAGTTCCATGTTAATGAAGCAGCAGTGTACATCAAACAAGGTACCTTTAAATAGAAACACACATAGCAAGGTTATAGGGCTAGGGGTGGAACTCAGAGGTAGAGCACTTGCCTGGCATGTGGGCATGTGGGAGGTGTTGAGTTCCATCTCCAGCAAGGAAACACACACACACGTGCACACACGTGCACACGCACACACATACACACACACGGTTGTGTACAGATTGGTTGGCCAAAGTGTAACCAGAACTTAGCCCTTAAGGGGAAGTAAAAAGAACTGAGATGTGGTATGCTCACGTACCAACTCCCCAAAAGGAATGTAGTCATCATGTACTCTAAACAGGTGCTAATAAAAATTTTACAAAATTTAAAAGAACCTAACCTTTTTTGCCCCTAGAAGTGAGGGTTCTGTAGTGATTAATTCCATGTTTAACTACTTTTAGAACTTGCTTACCGTGTGTAATAAGAATCGACTATAGTTAGTTAGAGAGGAAATGCTATAAGAAAATTATGGTCCCAATGGGAAGCCATTGAAATGTGAAATGATTTTGAAAGAGGACCTATGCTTGAGGCTAAGACACAGAGATCCTGGTGCCCAATCACAGAAGAGGAAATGTGGCGTCCACCGCCTAATCACGTCTGAAGGAAATGACCTTGATAAAGCCTTAATTGTGTAAATGATGTCTTGCAGCACTTAATTTTCAAAATAAGCCCAGAGAAAAATGTGGATGATTTTGTTGCGATGATAGAACACAGTATCAGATGTTAGAGGGGGAGGTGAAATGGGGAGAGGAGGGTCAGGGGCAACCAGGGCCACCACGTCCAGGTCTCGTATGCGGAGGGCATGAGAGATGCCCAAAGTCCACAGTCAGAAACAGAGATGGAAGTGTACTTTAAGGTTCCCTGGCAGTCCCTGGAAGAAGTAAAAGTGAAAATATAACTGTCCACCATTGAAAAAGGGAGGGAAAAGACAGGTTAGATTCTCATCCTCCTTAGATGCAGAGACTGTGGGAAAGTGAAGGGATGGAGAAGTAGAAGTATAAGCCAGAATTTAAAGGCAGTTATCAGAACTAAAAATAAAAGTTGTTTTCATGCAGGGTATGAGGTGGTGCATATCCCAGCATTTGGGGGGCCAAAGTAGGAGGATTGCTGCAAGTTTGAGGCCAGCCTGGACTACACAGTGAGTTCAAGGCCAGCCTGAACTACATAGTGAGACTCCATCTCAAATAACAACAACAACAAAAAAGTAACATGCAGTTGCCTCTAGACGTGAGATCAGGGTAGAAAGAGTAGAATAGGAAACCATGCTTGTATTGTATGCATTTCTGTATCTTTTGGGAGTTTCTAGCTATGTGCACGTGTTATCTAGATTTAAAGATAAAATAAATTCAATTTTTAAATAACTCCTTTAGATATTTTCCTTATTTCATAATAACCTTAAATAAAACATAACTACAGATATTCCATATTACAGTGGTATTATGTCCCAATAAGACCATCATGAGTTGAAAGTATCATAAGTCAGAACCACACTGAATCCCTGTAACCTCCCCCAGTGTCCCACCCTAGCAATGCCACACATTGCAGAACCTTGGTGTTTTCCTCTGGTGATGCTGTGACTGACTGGGAGCATTAGCTCACTGCCGATACAGATCTAAATTCAGATTTTTTTTTTTTTTTTTTTTTTTTTTTTTTTTTTTTTTTTTTTTTTTTTTTTTTTTTTTTTTTTTTTTTTTTTTTTTTTTTTTTTTGGTGCCGAGGACCTAACCCAGGGCCTTCTGCAAGCTAGGCAGTGTCTACCACTGAGCTACATCCCAAAGCCCCAAAATCAAAATTTGAAGCATAGTTTCTACTAAATGTGTATTGCTCTCACACCATTATAACTTGAGCCACCATAAGTTGGGGGCCATCTGTGTGTGTTTAAGCATATGGATCGTGGACCTGACCGAAATTCCCAGGCTTTCTCAGCTCACAGAGTCCTTAACCTCTCCATTCTGCGTTCTTGATGCCACTGGGGCAGGAAAACAATGCCCATCAATTCCATTTATTAAGTTGGAAAAGCCAAAAAGCTTAATGAGTATTTATGTCCTACCAATGTACTAGCTGCCTGCAAAATAAAATACACGTGAATTTAAAAAAGAAGAATATCTCTGTTCTATTTGTAACCAACTGCAATTGGTGTCAAGTAGGATCTGTGTACCTAGTGGGCACCGCTCAGATCCTCAGAACTTGGAACCAGACTAGCCACTGCCATCCTCATTTTCTGTTCCATGTGGATTTTTACCCAGTCCTTTGAATCACAGCAAAAGGAAAAAAGAAAAAAGAAAAAAAAATCTGCTTTTACATAACTTTGGGGATCATCAAACAATGCATCCCGGAGCTAAGTGACAAGGTCCCACAAATGTCAAGAATTGAGCACTCCAGCCGTCCCTCAGTGCCCCTGTGAGCTCACTGTGGCTTGGGGTGGCTTCTATTTGAAACTTTATTATGGTGTATTATTATCTTTGTAATGGTCTATTTATTTTTCAATGCACCAATGCAACTTCCTTACAAGATATTTAAGGATAAGAGTCATGTAAATTCCATAACATCTAATATAGTTTCTTATTCAGCCTCAAACGTTCAAGAAATACCACCTTTCAGGCACACTATGATGTCATTGATTGCACAATGCATATCAATTTCTAGAGATAGTAAAATGTTATAAAAAACAAAAAAGAAAAAAGCACATCATAAAAATCAGTGAAATACAATAGTTTTTGGAATAGGGTAGTGTGAGTTTATAGTCCGTGTCTCAGTCCATGCTACAATTTAATATTTACCCTGTGTTACCCATAAAGTCTAACTTGCCGGTGTCCTTATGGGCTTGAAACCCGATCCTAGAAATAAATCCTAAAACAACACAGTCTGAATGCACCCTCTGCCCCAGCACACACAGCGATCGTGTTGTTGGACTGTGTGCCCCAGGATGTCAGGGAAGGAGAAGGTGGCCTGAATTCCTCCTCTTCCCTGAGTCTGGAGTTTTATTTTCCTGGCCTCTACCATCAAAATACTCGACTCTCGAATTCATTTTGGGAGTCATTGTGAGACTATACCTTGGTCTTCCAGCCCTGTACAGTGCAGAACTAAGTTTGATCTGGTTCCTAAAGAACCCCCTTCCCCTACCCTCCCCTGGGCGGGAGGACAGCCCCCCATACAGCTGTATGACCCCCAGGGCACCCCACACAGTGTCTTCGTGATGCCTCACATTCCTTCTTCAAACATGTACACAATCATAACGTGTCGTCATCCTTGAACTTTGCCTAATCAGAGCAAAACTGTCAGAGCAGATGGCAAATAAATGTAAGCACTTAAGTACTGTCAGATGGAAACACGTTTCCACTTGCGTTGCAGTGATTTTTTTCTCTTTAGACAGGAGACCTACACAGAGACTCAGATTCACAGGAAGTAGATAAAACCATCCAAGTTTTTTGTTTCATTTTTGTTTTTTTGAGAAAGGGTCTCGCTCTGTAATTCGGGCTGACCTTGAACTCACTATGTAACCCAGGCTGGCCTCAAACTTGCTGAGATCCTGTGTGCTGGGATTATAGGTACCTCTGTGCTGGGCCCCATCTAAATTTTTAACTCCTGATTTCCTAAGACTGAATAAAATAAGAAGAAAGGGAGGTGTAGAAAAGAAGGAAGTTAGGCGTTATAATTTCTCTTCCCTCCAGGCAGAGCCCAGCACAGGCTCAGGGACAGGGCAGTCTTAGGAAGCAGGGTCTTCTGAGAAGTCCAGGATGCCACGTGTCCTCTTGAAGGTGTAACATAGGAGCCCCAGTCAGCCCCATCCTGCTTCCCCCAGGGGTTCCCGGATGTGATCTGACTGTTCCTAAAGGTACAGGGACCTCACAGCCCCAACACCCCTGGAGGACCCAGGATGTGGGTGCCTGGTTGCTTAAGGACAGGGCCATGTCTGAAAAAATGGGCTCCTTATGTAGTACAGAGTCTCCAGTCCTGTTTAAAGCACATCGATCCATCTCAGATAGACTTCACCTGGAGTTTCATCTCAGCCCTCCCCAAGGCTTGAACCTGGGAATATCTGAGGCCACAGAAGGCAAAGTCTTGGTATAAAGGACTAATGTTTGTGACGTCCCTACATTTAGGTCCCTTTTTACAATTTGTGATTGGTGTTTTTCTACCTGATCCCACCTTGATTTTCCTTAGTTGGCTGTTTTATCTTTTTTTGTTCATTTTGTTTTTGTTTTGTTTTCTTTTTGGAGGGGTAACCGGGTATTGAACTCAGGACCTCACTCTTGGAAGGCAGGTGCTGCACCACTGAGCTAAATTCCCAGCCCCTGTTTTGTCTTTATGAGTATTTTCAATTTCAGTCCCCTAAAGTCACTTGCTTTTCTTCTACTACTGGTTCTGATTCCCAATTTTTAGGGCAATATCTGTCTCTTGTTGGGTAATACTGAGGAAATCCCAAGGTGGCTTTATCCTGCACACCTGTCTGCTTTGATTTGGTTTTTGGTTTTGAGAAAAATATGTGTGTGTGTATAGATGTGCAGTGTGTTCCAACCCTTGTGACCTTCGTAGTTCATACATCATTCCGTGGTGACAGAAAGGTGAAGGGAGATTGTGGCTGTCCAGTGCTCTCCATATCTTCGGGGCATATCCGCCCTCTGATGGCTTTTCAGGTGGTTTCCTTGGCAACAGACTTGCTAACCCTCCCTACACAGAGACACACACTTAGGAGTAACTGAAAAAAGCACATAATTGGTTTAGCGTGTTCACTAGGACGTTGCTATAAACCTGCACAAGTGCTGAACTCTTTAGAACCAACTTCTTAAGGGGACCTAGCTTCTTTTCCAAAACTTTTTGAAAGTGCACTTCAGCAAAATCAAAGTGTCCAGAAGGACCTCAAGAGCCAGTGAGCCACCTCCCCTGTTGTACAGATGAGGTTCGAGGCCCAGGCAGATGACACAGGGAGCTCACATTGCCAGGTAGGCAGCAGTGGGACAGACCAGGGCTTCCCGTCCTCTTCCCACTCTCCCAAGCCTCTGCATTTGAGCACCACCACCCAGCTAGCAAGCGTGCGGTGTGAGGGCAGGGAGCGTTTGGCATGTGTCCCTTCTCCTCTAGCACAGCAGGTACACCATGTGTTTGCCAATGCCTGGCCTCAGTTTCCTCAGGACCATCACATTGATGTTTGATGTCCTAAAATGCAGGAGGGCATCTCAGTCAGTAGGCCATTGAGTGTGAGCAGCCTTGGGCAGCGGGGACGTGGAGAATCCAGAAGTTATAAACATGCCACATTGTTTTGTCCCTCAGTCTTATTGTCAAAGGTACATTTGCTGGGCATGGTGGTGCATGCCTGTAATCCCAGCACTCTGGGAGACTGAGGCAGGAGGATCAAAGGCCAGCCTAGGCAAATTATCAAGACCCTGTCTCAAAAGCCTATGCACATAAGGTCAGTGCAAAGGCCCTGTGATCAATCCCCAGTACTATGTTTGCTTATGTTTGACTAATGAATGCCTACATTCCTTGATGGCAAAAAAAAAAGACATAAAAATAGGGGAATAGTAAGTACATATAAGCATTTAAAAATAACATATGAAGTATGTAATAAATGCCCTTAACACACCTCGTTCACCTCAGGAGTAAGTGGGTGTTGAGAGTGGGGTTTGCCTACTTCCATAGCTATGCAGTCAGAAGACAGTTATCACACACTATAAAAAATTGAACTTTGTATTCACACTTTCATCCAGATTAAGTAAATCTCAGCTTTTGTATCCATTTCCTATTAGCCATGCATTCGCCCATAGTTTCAACCACTTTCTTGGACATTTTCATTGTCATCTTGGCTGTTGGTTAAATGACATAGAATGTGAGTCTGTTTCAACGGATAGAAATGATTCCAATTTATTTTGACTTTCTCATTTTCCACCTCCTGAAGAATGCAATTGCCCTGAAGCAGAGCTTTGGTTCATTAACACATTTCCTAGAAAATATCTGCTTTGTTTACTTTTGTACTGTTTATTTGTCCTTTGTAACTTCTACTTATTCTGAATTATGTTGCATTTTTTTGGCCACAGTATTCCCTCGACCACCAGTTCAAACCTACCCAAGCTCTATTACAATTACCTAGATTATTTTTAGCCTTACAAAGACTGTGTCCAGGAGAATGTTGTGACTCTATTGTCACACAAAAGACAGTCTCTGTGAATCATAGACCCCAACCCTTGCTGCAAGGTACAGAGTCTTCTCTTCCTTCTGAGATATTTCTCCCCAAAATCAATCTAGATTCCCCATTCCAAGGATTGGGAGCTGCTATGGTTGATACATTGTGTCAACTTGAGAAGTTTAGAAGTTTAACTGAAGAGACTCAGCAGGAAACCAGGGTTCTTACTGTGTAAATATCCTCATCCTGTGCAGAGGAGAGCAAGGAGATTTTGTGAGTGCTACACCTGCCCTGAGGGATGGGGTGTGGCCTGCATACACTATAAGGGAGGAGAAGAGGTTTGTTTTCCCCTTTTACTCTGGCTGCTTTTGCCCTGGCTGCTGCTTTTAAGTGTTGCCCCAGTGCCATGCTATTCTGCCTTGGAGCCAGCTGATTATGGACTAAAACCTCCACAAACTGTAAGATATATAAAACTTTCCTTCCTTCATTTTGGGTGTCAAATATTTTGTCCCAGCAACTAGACAAAAGTAAAGATAACCAAGATAGGAGCTTAGGTTATATTACAGCTTTCATTTGCTGTGTCTGATTACTTTGCAGAAGCATATGGAGTAGAACTACCCCTTCTGGCCTGTATCTGCTTTTTAAAATGCTATGGTATAGAAGAATTTAGAGAAGTGTTTTCATCTGAGAAATGCACATCAGGCCCAAGTTCTGTCAGTCAAAGCTAGCCATTGTGCTGCAAACGATGGCTCAGACTCAGTTTCTTTGGAGGCTGAGGCAGAAATCTTGCTGACTGAGTTCAAGGCCCACTTGGCAACACAGTGAGACCAGGTTTCAAAAAAATAAACCACAACACGCAGCCCCTAAAACAATACAGATTTATTCTCTGACAGTTCTGAGGTCCAAAATCAGGCTGGGCAGGCCCAAGTGAATATGTTGGCAGGGTGGGTCCTGGAGGCCCCGGGAAATTCTGTTTCCTCCTGCCCTCCCACACCTTACTGCTCTCTCTCGTCCCCTGCCTCTCTCATATAAGGACCCAGTGATAATCTTAGGCCCCTCAGGTATTCCTGGGTAATCTCTTCATCTCGAGATCCTTAACATAATCACATTTGCAAACTCCCTTGGTTGTATAAAGTAACAGCCACAGGTTCTAGGACGAGGAAGTAGACATCTCTGGGAATGGTTGGTCAGCTGACCACAGGACTATGACCTCTCTCTCCAGGACAGTTTCCTGTGACCCCTCAGGTCTGGCCAGCTCCATGGGGGAGGGGTGTTTGTGGGTGGGCCTGGTGGTGCCCTGCAGTAACCCATGCCCAGCTTCACACCCCAGCACACCAGCCGGGTCTCTGCCACCTATGCTGAGCAGCCAGACATGTCATGGCGGCATCCCAGGACACCGCCACTGTGCCGACCATGTTTCCAACCACCCTTCGTGAACACTGCCTTCTTTCCTTTACAGCATTGTCTTAGAGTCAGGAGCCCAGAGCATCAGCAAGCTGAGAGGGAAACTGAGGCAAGATGTCCGGCCGGAGCGGGAAGAAGAAAATGTCCAAGCTGTCCCGGTCAGCGAGGGCCGGAGTCATCTTCCCTGTGGGGAGACTGATGCGTTACTTGAAGAAGGGGACGTTCAAGTACCGGATCAGCGTGGGCGCTCCCGTCTACATGGCGGCAGTGATCGAGTACCTGGCAGGTAATGCAAGCCCCTGAGGGCCGGGCAGGGACACCCGGCCACCCTGTGCCTGACTCAGGGACACAGTGGGTGGTGACAGGGTTTCACCTGGCCTGTGTGCTCACAGAGTGTCTGCAAGCTTCCAGGAAGAGCAGAGGGCATAGGAGGGACAGAGAATCAATGTGAGGACAGAGGACCCCAGTCAAGGGGCCCTTCTAGACCTGTCCTGAACAAGCTGTGTCTCGCTTGAGCAAGTGCAGTACACAAACTATTTAGGATCCTGAAGAAGAGAAACTACTGGGAGGATTTTGTAAAAGGAGATCTTTATTTTAAATCAAACTGCTCAAACAACATCAGTTTTCCTTACTGGGGTGATGGTGCACATCTATAATTCCAGTGCCCGGGAGGATGAGGGAGGAGGATCATGAGTTCAAGTCCAGCCTGGTTTATATAATGAGACAATCTCAAAAAAAAAAAAAAAAAAAACAGTTTTCCTGATTGTTATGTAAAAACCAGGACTCAAGGTCCATGAGTAACATTCCTCTCAACATGCAAGGCATCTTTAGATGATTCCAGAAAGGCTCTGATTTTGCCTTTCTTTACTAAAGTGGTCATCTCTCTGTGGAAGATAGTAACTATTGTTAAACTATTTATTCACTAAAAGTTGAGATTTGGCGTGTGTGTGTGGTTTGGTTTGGTTTGGTTTTTCCTAGTTAGCTTTTCTTGCTTGTTCTCCTGTAGTTAAATGGGAACCAAACTTCATGATATTAAGGCTGCTTTTTAAGAAATAGATATAGAAATAAAAATATAAAAGCTTGGCATGGTGGTACATTCCTGTAAATCCTAGCACTTGGAAGGCTGAGGAAGGAGAATTTGCTGCAAGACTGAGACCAACCTGGGCTAAATAGTGAGTTCAAGACCAGTGTGAACTACACAGTGAGACCCTGCCTCAAAAAACCAAAAATAAATAAATAAATAATATAAAAATGTTTATAAATAAGTGTCTTTAGTTCCGTGTAGGATAATTTTATCCACAAGCAATGATGTCTGTAACTGTGCCCAAGGGTCACAATTTCCTCAGACCCCAAGGTCCAGTGCCTTGGGAATTCTACCTGGTAAAAAACAAACCTCCCAGACCGCATCCCCGGAGAGCTGAGCCCCGCTCACCCCTGCAGGAGCAATCTCTTCCCCTCCTAGTCCCACTGCCCCCTAATCACCACCTGCTAAGGAAGAGTCTGCCTTGGTCCACAGGTGGAAACCTTGGTCCACAGGTGGAAACCTCCCCCAGGGCTTCAGACAGGCCCTTGGGGCCATCAGGAGGTAGCAGAGCAGTGCATTTCACAGTGGGGTCTCACAGACAAGGGCTGGGTTGTGACTTGGGATTCTGCAATCATGACACACTCCCAGGTGATCCTGGTGCAACCAATCCAGGAACCACACTTTGAGTAGCAAGATTATAGCTGGCTTTGCAGCCCTGGCCTGAAGTTTGGTGCTTGTTTAGAATGTATTTCTTGGCTGCACCCTGGGGTCTGATTCACTGGGTCTGAGGTGGGCCCTGGGAATGTGCTGGGGAAATTTCCCTACTCAGCTCAGGGAGGGAGAGGAAGGACTTTGAGACCAGTCTGCAAAGCTTCAAAACAACCCAGCCACACTAGAAGATGCTGAGCAGCCCCAAGATCCCTCATCGTCCAGTGATGAGCTGGGATTCAACACCTGTTACCCCAAGCTGTGCACTTTTTGCTATACCACCATGCCCTGGTATTTATATAATGAAAATAATTAAGCATTTCCAGTGTCTCCATTTGGCAAAACTCTGAACTTCAGTACATACACAAAATTTAACCTTTTGTTTTGAGAGTTGTTGTTGTTGTTTTGAGACAGGGTCTCACTGTGTACTTCAGGCTGGCCTTTAACTCACTACATAGCCCATGTTGGCCTCGAACACAGAGCAATCCTCCTGCCTCAGCCTCCCAAATTCTGGAATTACAGCTGTGCTCCACCATACCCAGCCACAAAATGTGTCTGAATCACGGGTCTCTGTTATTTGGTCAGGTGTGTTAGATGGGGAAGCTTGGGTTCTCCTAGTCTTTCTTTCCTGCTGCAGTGTTTGCTGAGCGTCTGTGTAAACTGGCACACACAAGTCCCCAGACCACGAGGCTGGGGACAGAACTGGCCACTGATAGGACGTATTGGCAGGAAAGGTGAGCAAAGAGCGGAGCCAGGTCACCTGCTAAGAAGGTGAGGTCGGTCTCCTAGGGCCCAGGCCTGTCCTCACTGTGTGCTTTCCCTTCTTCTCTTCTCCCCTCCCAGCTCAGGCTGGAGTTGAGAGCATACAAGCTTAGATTTCAGTTCAGCTGCATTTCACACTTTGCCAACTCTGTTAAATGAACTAGTGGATGTATCTGGAGTGTGGGATGCTGTCAGTAAATGGTTATTCGCCAGGGATGGTGGTGCATGTCTGTAACCTCAGCACTTTGGGAGGTTGAGGCAGAAGACTCGCAAGTTCAAAGCCCTGGCCTAGGCAACTTGGTGACTTAGTGAGACCCCCCCAACTCAAAATTATTTTTAAAAAAATTTTTAAGCGTGTGGGGGTGTTAAGGATGTAGCTCAGTATGAAGATCCTGAACTCAGTCCTCAGGAAATAATTTTTAAAAAGGAAATTATTCTTCATGTCCCTCTGTTAGGAGCTAATAAAATCATTCAGGCAAGGTATAAATGACTAATTCTGTGAAGGTGGTGTATATTCAGACTAAATTTGCTTTTCAATGATACAAGGAATTTAAATCTGAATCCCACTGATTTTAATCACATTAGTGGAATTAGAGGCCACATTGAGTAGGTGAAGGGGAAGTTGTTATTTGAAGGGACATCAACTGAGTTTGTTGAAGGAAGGGGGCTCAAAGCATGGAAGCTGCCCATTACCCTTGAAATGACCTTCACATGCATGCAGCAAATCTTGACTGATGCAACTTTTGGATCTGGACTTCAAAATGTAGCCGAAAACAAGCAATCTGATGGGGGCAGTTACTTAGCTCGTCACAATGAGATGGGATGTGTGTTGAGGGGAGTTCCAGGAAGTTTGGGGAGCCGAGGTGGGGAGAGACACTGCCTCAGTAATGCACAGGTCTTCAAGATTTAAAACAAGTTCTTAGCCCTGGTTTTTCGCAAATCAATCAGTTGTAAAGTCTTTTGCTTGTGTCCAACCCCTAGGAATCCCAGGGTACATGCGAGCTGGTCCCAAATGATCCTGATGGGCAGCCAGGATGGGGAATTAGGAGGACCTAGCTAAGTTCCGAAGGGCTGGCTGAGCTAGAGTGAGATGGTCGAGAAGGTAGGGCATGGGAGGAAGTGTGTAGTGCCTTCCAGGAACTAAGGACATTTTGGTGCCCAGGCAGCTCTGGGAAATGGGAGATGAGGGAAGAGGGGGGCAGAGAGACAAGGGCTGGATTCTAGGGGCCCTTGGACTTTGTGGGGGATATGCACATTTTACACACACAGCAGGGGCTATAGAAGCAGGAGCTGGCTTTTGGGGAGCTTTAGGTGGAGAACCGTTGGCAAGGAGCAAGGTCAGCATCCCTGAGGCCTGTTTCAGGGTCACTGTGGGTACTGACTGGGGTGAGGGGTACACACAGAAGAAACATAAACTAGGGGGGATCAGCTCTGCACAATACTGGATGGGCCGGCAGGGAGGGTGGCAAGGATAACACCAGTCTCCAGGCTGAGATTGGCTGCTTTCTCCCAGTGGGGCTGCGTGGGCTGCAGCGTAGATGTGTGGGTAAGAGATAAAGGACCCGAGAGTATGTGTAAGAGTTTTGCCCGGAGGGAAGAGAAGAGATAGGAAAGGAGCTATCAGATGAGCAAGCACCAGTGGAGGAGAAGCAGGAGGTGACCTACAGGGCTGCATTTGGGATCTGTTCAGGGTGGGTGGCAGGAAGATGCACAGTGGGGCCAGGATGCACGGGATGCAGGGTGCAGCCAGGCTGCAGCTGTTGAGAGGTTCACGTAGAGTGCGCCGCTGTGCTGGGTACAAGTTAAAAACTCCGCGTGTCTGGCTCTCGCTGTCATTAAGGAAAGACCTCCTAGGTGTATCTGGCTGTAGGCACAGATGTCATGTGAAGGCTGTGGGAGTGAGTGACATCACCCAGAGGGAGCACAGCAGTGACACAAGTGGGCCCAGGACCCAGCCCCAGAGAGTGACATCAGAGTGCCCAGATTTCTGAATATCGAACCCAAGGCATTTGCACTGAGTTACATCTCCAGCCCTTTTTTGTTTTTATTTGTGACCCTCTTCCCTCAGCTTTCCAGAGCACTAGCATTACAGCATGTGCCTCCACATTTGACTTATTTTATGTATTTGAAACCAATTCTGATACCTGCTTGGAGGGACTACTATTTAAAAAAAATAACAGAAAATAGCCAATGTGGGTTAGACTGTGGATAATTTGGTGGCTTCTCAATCAGTTAACCTAAACCAGGGATGGTGGCACCCACCTGTAATATTCTAGAAGTGTGAAGCAAGAGATTCAAAAGTTGGAGCCCAATTTAGCAAGACTCTGTCTCAAAATAAAAAATAACAAAGGTGCCAAATATGGTGCTCCACATCTTTAACCCCACCATTCAGGAGGCTGAAGCACAAGGATCACTGCGAATTCAAGGCCAGCCTGGGCTACATAGTGAGTTCAAAGCTACATACATAGTAAGACCCTGTCTATATAGCAAGACTCTGTCCCAAAAATTAAAACGGTTTACAAAATAAATGTTATGTATATCCCCCACAATTTTTTGTAAATAAATCAAATACCTTATTTAGAGGCAGGGGCTTTGGGTCCCAAGAGACTATCAAAGGGGTGCCCAGCAGCACTGGTGACGCATGGTCCTGCAGGATGGGGACAGACTGGCATCCTGGGACTGGGAGCTGGTAGGGAAGCCAGGCACCCAGGAAACCCGCTGTCACAGCATCCTCTGGTGGGGACATCAGCATCTCGTGTTCTTGCCTGTGGTTTCTGGAGGTCGCTGCCCCTGGTGGCGACTGTGGCACAGAAATGGCCAGCGGGAGAAGGTGAGGAGTTACACAGGTCTCCAGCGACACTGGGCGGTTGAGTGCAACCCGCCTCACCTGACACCAGCCCCAGGGTCGCACACCCCAGCCTGACGCAAGGGCGCGCTGCCAGTGACAAGGTCCCGTCACCCAGCAGCACCCCACACATGCACACTTCAGTCTCCTAGTCTGTAATCTATTTTGACAAAGCAAGTAAGTTTTAAATAGGGATTGATATGAGTGGTGGCACACACCTGTAATACCAGCTACTCCAGAGCCTGAGGCAGGGGGATAGCAATTTCAAGGCCAGCATAGGTAACATGACTGACCCTGTCTCAAAATAAAATATAAAGGACTGGAGATGTAACTCAGTACTAGAGTGCTTGCCTAGCATGCATGAGATCCTGGCTTCAAACCTCAGTTCCTAAAAAATAAAAACAGGTGAATTTCAGGACACCTCACTAAATCATTGTGAAATCCATCATTTACTCACCATTTCCAGATAGCTGGGTCTCTTCACTTAACAACACGCATTTTCTTATCTAAACATTTTTACTTAATATATTTGTGTTTTGCAATTGACTTTGGTAGCCAGGACCATACGTATGTACAGTGCGAAGGTTGCATCCTGCACAAGATTACATATGTAAAGGAGTATCATTCGCATCACAGACTACAAAGGTTTGCGTTTGTTATGGGAATTTCCAGTAGATGGCACTAAAGAGTCCTTTGGAAGGGTTTGGCTCTGGAGTTGGGGAAATCATTTAGACAGGCACTTCTCTGGAAGAGAGGAAGAGCTTAACTCTGGTAATGACAGGAGGAGGAAAGGTGCCTGTGATTGATGAGGACATATGGCGCCCATGTGGTGACTGGGAAGGGAAAGCCAAATCCCAAGAGACGTGGGAGGAGCAGGTTTGTCAAAATGAGTTTGATTTGGGTTTGATCCACCTGTGGAACCCCGGGGGACATTCCATGGTGGAGCAGGACAGACAGCGACAGTCACAAGGGAGACAGTGGGAGCCAGGCTCATGCATTAGATGAAATCCTCCCGCCCCTGCCAGAAAACTGCAGAGTGCTTAGAGCAGTGGGGGCCCCCACTTCATGGGCAAGTGGACAAGGGTGATGTGGCCACCTACGTTTAATGTTCCGTTTCCCATTTGAGGGCTGGAAAACTCAGTGCTGGTTTATTTATTTTATTTATTTTATTTAAGAGAAAAAAGACACAGAAAAGAAGGACAAAAAGCAAAAGAGACAAACAAATGACAACAACAAATCCAATACAATAGCCTTATAGGTTTACAAAACAAGATGATAGAAATTTGACAGTGGTTGCAATATTGCATATCGTTACCTTCAAAAGGGTTGCTTAGATTAACAGATATAGGCATGTAAAATTGATCTAATTATGTGTTAACTGTTCTAGTTCCGTAACTAATACGTTTAGTAGTGTAGTCATTTTAGCTCTCTTAAGTATACATATATTCAAATTTATGTCTTTTTCCAGTACGGGTTTAATTTGTCTATAAAATGAAAGACACAGACTCCCCAGATAATGTGTATGGACTTTACAATGTCCCTTTGGCTGAAGACACTTTGCCGACCACTCAGCCATGTCCCAGATGGTCACTGCTGCTGAGAGTGTGACAGCCAAAGTGAGGGGTCCACTGCAGATGCTCGTGGGCTTGCACAGATGTCTCAGCGGCTTAGCAGAATGGTCTCCCCACAGCATTTGCAGTAAAACCAATTTGTGTAAAGCCATTTTCCTGTGGATCCCCAGGATAAGGGTTCTTTTGTCCCCAGGATCAATAAAATCACTCAAGAATGTAGCCAACTTTTATCATTCTGGTAGACATAATAACATTTGAAACTGAATAGTTAATGCTATTTCAGACATATAAATGATGCCCCTGTCCTAAGGACACCCGGACTGAACATCCAAAAGGCATAAAAAATCATTCCATCTAGGTTTTTCTACGTGTGTTGTTTTGTTATTGTTATTGTTCGCTTGTTTGATTGGTTACTTGGTCTTTTGAGATAGGGTCCTGCTTAAGCTGGTCTCAAACTCAGTCCTCCTGCCTCAGCCGACTGAGTGCTGAGATGACAGGTATGCACCACCACACAAGAAGTTTTTAAAGAAGAAAAATTCCGACATAGAGTATACAATCGAGGTTTTCTTTGTCGGACAGAAAACCTTAGTTGGCAGGGTTATTTCAAAAGCCCAGTTATATATTCTCTAAGCCTCGCCTGTGGGGCCTATGCTATGTGCTGAATCACTGCCTGTTAGTCTCTTCTGTGTTGCCTTCGATTCCTGCACCTTCACAGTCTGTGGATCTAATATCTGTGCCTCTGTCTGACAAGCTGAAAACAACCTGATCTTCCTCGGGCTTCCTGGAGGCCCCAAGTATGCAGGGTTAACCTGCTCACCTGTGGGAGGATGCTTGCTTTTCCTTCCACTGCGGGTAACAAGAGGAAGGAAAATGGTGTCCAGGATGCTAAATTCAGTTTAGCTGCTCAGAACCTTTAAGTGAGGTTGATTCTCCCTCCCTTCTAGAGAAGGGGCAAGTGAAGGGCTCCCTCCTCCCAGGTGTGGACCCCAAAAACTTCAGGCCCCAGGATGTGCGGGTGCAGCACACCCTGCTTCCTGGCACCTGGCAGGAAGGAGCTGCACATTTTAACCCTACTCCTCTGCTAGCCTCTCTGCTTCTTGTTGCGTATTGTTTTTCTGGCCAGCAACCTGAATGCGTCAGACCAAATTATCTATCTACCATGGCATTAATTTCAAACACTCTGTCCCATTGTCCCAAAAATGTGCTCATACATCTCAAACTGCAATGCCCCGATTTTTGATGCAGAAAATACAGTCGCTATATAAATGAGTTGTTGGTAAACACAATATTCATTGCTTAATAATCAGGGAAGGATGTGAGAATGAATTTGCAATGATTTAGCACTTTTCATTATGGAAATGCCACATAAATATTTAAGTCTAATGTTTATTTTATTCTAATTTTTTGTTAATCACATTTGCTTAGTTAATATGGGCATACTTATGCCAAGCTTTTATTATTGCCATAGATTTTGTGAATGATGGCAATTTCATGTGCTATTTTATTTGAAATTAGGTTGATTATAAAGCTTTATACAGAATTGCCTGGTAATTTTAGGAATTAGTAGTTATGTTATTGTACCAGCGGATCTCCTCAAAACATACATCCACACCTGCCCACACACACACACACACACCCACACACACACACATACACACACCATTCATACAAATGTACCTACACACTTTTCAGTGAGACAATATACTGGCATGTTGCCTCCAGATTTCTAAGGGAAGTAATTTTTCTTTAAAGTCTCGTTCATACTTTTTTAAGGCAGACAAATTTGATTTAGCAGAACATCCTTCTAATAACAAGATGTACTATAGTAGCTATTATTTTTGTAGTATCTTTCTTTGAAATTCTGTACCAGTTCTACTGCTTTGTTTTGATTGACTTTGTTCTGTTATGTTTTGTTGGATTTTACTATCTTTAAAATAAAATTTAAAAAAAAAAGAGCATCCTTCTAAAATTGAGGAATACCCCAGGTGTGGTGGCACATGCCTGTAATTTCAGCATTCAGGAGGCTGAGGCAAGAGGATCACCACAAGTTTGAGGTCAACCTTGAACTACATAGCGCTACATCGCAAGACTCTGTCACAAAAAAATAAAGTAAATAAAATTGAAGAAGAAAGAAAAATAACCCAAAATAAAAGCAAAGAGAAAGGGGGAAAGCACAGAGGTGATATAAACCAATTCTATGAATTTTTATTAGTTGACCCCAAAATTTTGATAGCATGTAAAGTAGCTTTGGGGGAAATCTCTTTTACTTGCATTTTCACATTTATCGAATTCCATGTTTGTCAAAACCAGAGCCATGCTTGAGTCCTCAGGGACATGTGGAAGACCCCGAGGCCCCAACACGCCTTCCTACACCAGATTCATGAGTGTCACCTTCAGGAATTTGCTTTTCAGTTCAACATCTCCTATCCCACAGTCTAAGTCTATTCTTTCCATACATTTTGCTGTAGGACAGCTGAAAACTGGGATCTCAAGCAAAGGGGAAAAGGGAGATATAAAGGGAAACCAAATGGGTACCAAAGACAGACTTTACCTACATTACTATTCTCTTCAGAGTTGGCCCTACTGTCTGTTGGCTGATATTTGGTCCTGGATTAGGATTCTGTATTGACCAGCACTTGACTGGACATAGTGGCACTCAGAAAACTGAGGTAGGAGGATTGTCATGAGTTCAAGACTAGCCTGAACTATATACCCCCGACACACACACACAGACAAAGCCCACTCATTTCTGCTGACAGTGGTTCAAATAAGAAAATTTATTTCACACTCATACAAAGGTTTAGAAAAGGTGTCCACGACTTCTTGGTCAGATGGCTGCTCAAATTTCAGCAGGCACATTCCCACTTCATGAGTAGGAAAGGAAGAAGGTCATAGCCCCTTCCTTGGCAGATGCTTCCCAGAAGCCCCAGACAGCATAACTGCTTGCCTTCCATTGGCCAAGGATCAGTCACATGATCACACTTACCAACAAGGGAGGATGGGAAATGTGGTCTTTGTTATGGGTTCAGCAAAAAAACTCAGACAATATACCAAGGAAGAAGATGGAGACTTACTGTTAATAAACAATTAGAAGCCGAGTGTGGTGGCGCACACCTTTAATCCTAGCACTCGGGAGGCTGAGGTAGGAGGAGGGTTGTGAGTTCGAGGCCCGGCTTGGGCTACAACACAAGCACAAGGCCCACCTGAGCTACATAGTGCGACCCTGCCTCAAAACACTAGGGCCAGGAGTTTGGCTCAGTGGCTTAAGCGCCTGTCTGGCAGGCGTGAGGTTGTGCGTTCTATCCCCGGTGCCGCAAAAAAAAAAAAAGAAAAAAATTAGATTTTGCCACCTGATCCTGTATGATATCTTGCTAAATGTTGTACTTATCTGTAACTGGAAACCATTTGAGCTTTCTGGGGTTTCTGTCTGGCGAGACATAAAAATCACAAATGAGTAAATGTTGTCAAACTCCAAGGCCAAATCTAAAGAAAAGGGGGCCAAACCTGGCTCTGTGATTGTCTGTTAACAGTCCCTTGTAATTTCAGCGGAAATCCTGGAATTGGCCGGCAATGCCGCAAGGGACAACAAGAAGGCGCGGATAGCCCCGAGACACATCCTGCTGGCCGTTGCCAATGACGAGGAGCTCAACCAGGTATGTCTGCAGCATAGAGATGGCCAGAGATGGCAGGGTGGGTCTACCAAGCGTGCTTCTGCAAGTGGGCCCGCTGGCCACAAAGCACTCCTGCAACAATTCCCGAACGATCTCACTCTCCCTGTCTCTCTCTGTCTTTCTCTGTGTGTGTCTGTCTCTGTCTCTGTCTCTCTCTCTCTCTCTCTCTCTCTCTCTCTCTTTCATTCAGACCAGATCAGAGAAAAACAAATTCTGCCCCATTATTCAGAGTGATACCAAGTTGCTCTAAGTAGATCTCATTATGCATTCCAGGTCTCGCCAGAACTTCCATTCCTTATTAGAGACAAGTTCTGTGCATGCAGCTCTCTTCAGTTTCTTCACCCAAACTGTCTTGATGGTTTATTTTTATATATTAGAGCTGACCTCTTCTAGTTTGGAACTGACTCCAATGTCAAGTAAATGCCCACTCGCCCCAGGACAGCGTAAGAATTTTTATTGATATTTATTTTCTAATCTCATTCTTCTTAAACAATACTGAAGACTCAGTTTTTATTGCCAGTTCATCATAGACTGATTTCAAAAAAGTAATAAACAATTGATTACTAGTAAAGTAAAAAAAACGAAGACATACAAACTACAAGCCACAGGTTTCTTTTTTTAATTTTGTTTGTTTGTTATCAGATTCATTAGCTGTAAAATAACCCTTGTGAATTTGCTATAAAAGTTTTTCGACTGTCTTGTGCTCTGGATGAATGATTTGAGGATGACAGTGCACAATGTATTATTACCCCCAATTGATGTGTTTTGAAATTTTGTTGGGTTTTTTCTTCCTCTTCTTTTTTTTTTTTTTTCCTTTCTTTTTATCCTTGAATAAAATGGGCTTTTTTTTTTTTTTTTAACCAGGGATCGAACTCACAACCTCACACTTACCAGGCAAACACCTGAACCACTGAGCTAAATCCCCGACCCATAAAATGGATCTAAAAAAAATTTTTTTTTCTAGACTCTTTTTTGAGATTTCTGTGCTTTCCTCCTAGATGGGAAACTTACACTTCAGGGTTGAGCTGAGGTCCCACACAATACTGAGTGGTGCTGTTTTAGGATAGTCAGCATATCCCACTATAGTAGTACATGTCAGTTATTAATAAATAAACCCAGGCAGGAGGATCATTGTGAGTTTGAGACCAGCCTGGGCTACAAAGTGAGTTCAAGGCCAGCCTGAACTGCATAGTGAGGCCCTGTCTCAAAAAATAGGGTCAGGGATTTAGCTTAGTGGTGCAAGCACCTGCCTGGCAGGTGCGAGATTGTGAGTTTGATCACTGGTACCAAAAAATAAAATAAAATTGAATTGAATTAAATTAATAAGCCTATCTACTAGGATGTGTATGGTTAAACAATATTTTCCTGATGGTATGCAGATCGATGGTGGGTCATGAGCCTGAAAGGGTCTAGTCCCTGTGTTGATCTGTGAGCCTTGTTTTGTCCAACTGTGTTCTCCCCATGTGAAGCCTTTTATCCTCTTGTTGTCTGAAATTCCAGTGCCCCAGGCAGCCATCCCTGGTTTCAGCTTCTAAAACGCTTTTACTTTGTTTTGTTCTGTTTTGCTTTCTGCGTAAGATCACTGGATCCTTGACATCTATAGAGAAACACTCTACGGGAAGGGAAAGCCAATAAAATTGTGTATTATGCAGTTTCTTTAAGACAGCAAAGATCAAATTTGAGCCTCATTTTGCTAACTGTTAGAATTTTATTAAATTCCGATCCAGTGAGCTCCTTGCTGCTGTGTGATGCTTCCATTTCTCTCCTCAGCTGCTAAAAGGAGTGACCATTGCCAGTGGAGGTGTCCTACCCAGAATCCACCCCGAACTGCTGGCCAAAAAGCGAGGGACCAAAGGCAAGTCAGAAACGATCCTCTCCCCACCCCCAGAGAAAAGAGGAAGGAAGGCCACATCAGGCAAGAAGGGGGGCAAGAAAGCCAAGGCTGCCAAACCACGGGCATCCAAAAAGGTAAGCCAAGATGTATCAGTGGGTCCCTGCTGGGGTCTGACTGCTATATCCCCTAGCTCCCAAGGGATGCATTAAGGAAGTGAGGCCTTTGGGAGGTGATGAAATCACAACAGCAGAGCCCTCATACTTGAAATCAGTCCCTATATAAAAGAAGCCTGAGGGAGCTTGGCCACCATTTCCACCACATGAGCTCACAGAGAGTAGGTGTCACAAGGAAGCAGGCCTCACCAGACATGGAATCTGCTGCAGCCTTGATCTTGAATGTACCAACCTCCAGAAATGGGAGGAATACTTATCTGTTGTCTGTAAACCACCTGGGCTGTGGTGAGTCATTAAGCTCGAAGAGACTAAGAGACCCACAGAATGAGAGGTAAGTTAAAGGCTGAAATAATGAGAGTGCTCTTCACGTGCATCCCTGAAAGACTGAAGACTCTGCAGCTTCATGCCAGAGGAAAGTGATGAGAATGTGTATACAGAAGAATAAAGAACTTTGAGATCAGGGCTCAAATTATCCAACAGCTACATTAGAGATTTCCAAACCCAAAGCATGGGTGGTTTTCAGATTCTTTTGCTTGTCAGCTTTCTGTAGCTGTGACAAAATACCTGAGATAATCAATTTTAAAAGGGGTAAGGTTTATTTGGAATCATAGTTTCAAAGTTTTTGTCCATAGTCAGTTGGCCTCAACACTTTGGGCCTGTGGCCAGGCATTATACCCTGGCAGGAGCACAAATACAACAGGGCTGCTCACTTCATGGCAGTCAGGAAGTAGAGAGAGAGGCAGAGTGAGGTCCCAATACCCTCTTCAAGGCCATGCCCCCAATGACCTCACTTCCTTTTACCAAGTCCCTCCCCTTAAACTTTCCTCCACCTACCAACAGCACCACAAGTTGGTGACCAAGCCTTTGGGGTACACTTAAAATTCGAACCATAACACTGCCCACACTGAAGTTGTAAGTGAGAGACGTAGCCTGGAACCCTGCTTCACCCTTCTCCATGGAGGCCCATCTTTCATGCTAAACCATCTCTAGTCTCCCATATTTGATTCAGCTGATGGACTCCAGGTGCTTTGTGTAGCTTGCTAAACAACACTACCTGTGGGGTTATATTTTCCTACACTACCCGGTACAGTAGCCGCTAGGCCCAGATGGCTGTTGAAACTTAAAATTAAGCCACATTAAAAGTTTAGGTCCAGTTGGGCATGGTGACACATCTCTGTAATCCTGGCACTTGGGAGGCCAAGGCAGGAAGATCGCTGTGAGTTTGAGGTCAACCTAGGCTACGTAGTGACTTCAGGACCAGCCTGGACTACAGACGTTTGTCTCAAAGAAACAAGTTCAGGTCCTTGATTATACAAGTCCCATTTTTAGTGCTCAGTAGCACTAAACAGCACAGACAGCATTTCTGTCAGAAAAAATTTTGTTGCACAGCGGGGCTGCCTTAGAGGTTGTGAAGTTTTCACTCCATAAACCTCCATGATAGCAAAAGAAGCCCACAAGGGTTTGTGATACTCCTACTGAGCACTGGATAAATCCTGGGGAGAAGGAAGGCTGAGCATGGCACTGTGAACCACCCCCACTTGACCCTGATGCCTATCATTATAAAGGCAGGGCAAGAACAATGTATCTGTATACCTCACCAGGTCTGGGTGAGGACTACAGGGGCATGTGATCCCCTGTGGGCCTTCATATCGCTGTCCCTTGCTTCCCTCCATCAAGGAACAGCAGAGGATCAGGGGTGTAACTCCATGGAAGAGCACATGTTAGCGTGTGCAAGGCCATGGGTTCAATCCACAGCATCAAAAGAAAGAAAGAAAAAAAAAAAACCCAGAACCTAACATCTAGCCACTTCCTTCCAATTCAGGTTGCTGGCAACCAGGGGAAGAGCTTCATAGAGCCATCTTGGGCTTACTCTGGACTGTGTTTCATTTCTCCTTCTGATTTTTTGTTTTAACCAACAGTCCAAACCAAAGGACAGTGATAAAGAAGGAACTTCAAATTCCACCTCTGAAGATGGGCCAGGGGATGGGTTCACCATCTTGTCTTCTAAGAGCCTTGTTCTAGGACAGAAGGTAATGAAGAAAACCATAATGTGCTGTTGTATAACACTAGTACATGTTTATAACCTACTGTTTACAGCAGTGATGCCTCCGTCATCCCTGGCTCCCTTAATATGACTTTCACTCTAGTCTTGAATTATTCATTTTTAAACTAAAGAGCTATGGCGATTTCTGTGTTATGAGAGTGAACAAGCCCTTTAGTGCTGGAATCATTTACGCTGACATTGGTCAACCAGAGTTAAGCACAGAGAATCTTTCTGGTCTGTAGACAGGATGCCATTACTGGTTTTGCTGGGAATTCCCTAGGCCCTAGTTATTTCTGCACCCACCGAAAAAATCCATAGCTAACCATTTCCAGCAGCCTAGGAGAGGCCTTTCTCCCATGGTTCAGTGTAATTTATCAGAGAAAGAAAATAGAAATACATATTTCCTTAATATCCCCAGTGTTAGAAATGAATTATTTGCCAATAATTCAGTCTGCTTGCCTTCCTGGGCTGCAGAAAGAAAACAAACAGGGCTATACATTTGAGCAGTCTCCAGAAACACAATAGCAACCAGCCAGACATGCAAATAATTCATTCCCACTGGGGTAAAGTTTACTGAGCACACTATTTATCTATCAGGTCAACTGGGGCAGAAATAAGACACATGAGGAAATAGTCAGTTACTCATATCTCCGGTCACTGAACGTTTGCAGGCTGACAGTGGAGTGTGCCTCCATTCAAGCAGCTGGGAGAGCATGTTCTAAAAGGAGCATAGATGTGCGGGTTCCTAATTCATCACTGATGGAGGAGAACAGGGAAGCAAAGAGGTAGAATTTATGTCCCCTCCAGGGGCCATCCATGGTTATATGATGATTGGCTTTCTCATACACTTACCTATGGAATGGTAAAATTCTTACCCACATGGGGAAATGATGGAGAATGCCCTTCATTTTACTCTGCTACAAACACATAGGACAGCCCCAAGAATGTGGTCCCTAAAAGCCAAGGTGGCCAGATGTAGGCAGATAGGAAACCCAGAGTCCATGAATTCCCTCCAGTAAAACGGTTGGGTTCGGTTCCTATCCCAAAAGTTCTGGGCTGCTGTGGGAATCAGAGACCAAGCCCTGGGCTTCTGTTCCTCACAGGAGCTACTGAGAGAATGTACCACCAATAACCAGAGCCATGAGAGCTGGAAATCAAAGACATAAACTATAAGGGAAAGAAAGAAAAGGGGAGCTCCTATTCCTGTTTCTAGGAGAGCAGGCAGATTTGTTGCATGCAGTTGGCCTCAATGTGAAAAATCAAATCCACTGAGCTCAAGCAAGCTTACTGCAAACCAAATACCTGGGAAACTTGAGCCCGTGGCTATCCACAGCCCTCATACTGGTGATCAGTGTGAGTAATTGTGGGAATTAATAGCTGTCAAGTAAAATATAAAGGTTTTCAAGGGGATTGGATCCTTCCCATGTTTTCCATTTCTTCTTCCTAACTCAGCTGTCCCTGACCCAGAGTGACATCAGCCATATTGGCTCCATGAGAGTGGAGGGCATTGTCCACCCAACCACAGCTGAAATTGACCTCAAGGAAGATATAGGTAAGGTCCCAGAACTTCGGTAGTGGTACTGTGGGATAGTAAACTGTTCAGGCAAATTCTCACAAAGTCAGTCAGTGTCTACCTGACATCCACTGCTTGGGGTCTTGTGTCAAACTCTATCTTTGTGTGTAATTAATGGCATCACTAGAGAGTAAATTACTTTGTTGATTTCTGCATATATCTTGTGGATTTCATACTGAAGTGTTAGAGATAGAGAGAGATCATTAGGGTAGAGCTTGATGAATTTTTCTCAAAGTGAATATCACTGTACAACCAGCACCTGGATCAGAAAGCAAGTCTTTACCAGCACCCGAGAAGTGCCCCCAGCCCCCTTCTCAGACTTATCTCCTCCAGAGATAACCACTATCCTACCTTCTGATAGCATGGAGGATTTCATCTGTTTGGAATGTTACTCAAGTGAAATCATGTGCTCCTCTGTGCCTGGCTCCTTTTGCTCAGTGGTTGGGAAATCCATCCATGCTCTTGAATGTGGCTGTGTTCATTCATTTTCTTTGCTGTGTAGTATTATGCTGTATGAAAATGCCACAATTTATTGATTCATTCTACCATTAATAGCATTTGGATCGTTTCCTGATGGGGGTATCAGGAGCGGTGCTATCATAGATGTTGTTGTGCATTTGTATGTTTTGGATTAAACATCGCTTACGTTTTAGGTTTATTGAGAATGCAATCAGTAAAAGAGATATCTAGGAAAAAATAGGTGGTCCATAAAGCTGTAAGCACTGAGTTATTTTCCCAGTGGTTTGCCACCTGTCCCATGAGTGGTGAACGGAGCTGTCATTAGGTGAAATCAAGGAGCTGGGAGGTAGATAAACTGTCAAGGGCACTGGAAATAAACTGAACAGTCACCATCTTGTCCATTTGTCACCATCTTATCTATTTTTGCAAGACAGAACTGTTTGAGGTACCCACTGAAAGACTGAAGTGAGCAGAGAAGATGCTTTCCCTTGGGGTGCAGGGGTGGCCTCTGAGGGGGCTGGCGGCCATAGCCAGCAGCTCGGCCCTGGGTAGTGACATCATGACCATAGTTGCTGGGCTCACTTAAGGCTCCCCTCTAGCATCAGAGGTCACTTGCTCTGCTGAAAAGAGATAGGAAGTATCTTAGTTACCTTTCTCTTGTTGCTGTGACAAAATACCCAATACCCAAAGTTACAGGAGGAAAGGTTTATTTGGCTTACAGTTTGTAGTGGTTTCAGCCCATAATTGACTGGCTTCAAGGCAGAGTGGCTTGCCAGGGGTCATCACAGAGGAGAAACAGTTTGTGGTGCCCCCAAATAGCAAAAGTAATAAGGGAGAGAGGGACAAGCCTCTTTCTGTCCCTTATATTGTATGGAGGCTACCTGCCTTAGGGTGGATATAGCACTCACACATTTAATACCAGCATTGGACCATGAATCAATCACAAATTCTAGATTCAGCCACTTCTGAAAAGCCCACCCACCATGATGACTTGAGGCTTTGCAGGGACAAACCATAACACTCTGGGTCTGCCCCCACCCCGCCCCCCGTGCAAAGACTCATACATTCCCTTTTTTTTTTTTCTTTTGTACTGGGGATCAAACTCACAACCTCACACCTGCCATGCAGGTGCTTATGCCACTGAGCTAAATCCCCAGCCCTATTTTTTTGAGACAGGGTCTCACTGTGCAGTTCAGGCTGACGTTGAACTCACTTTGTAGCCCAGTTTGGACTCAAACTCACAATGATCCCCCTGCCTCAGCCTCCCGAGTGCTGGGATTAAAGGTGTGTGCCACCACACCTGGCATATTCCTTTATACAAAAGGCATTTAGTCCATCTCCAAGAGTTGCCAAAGTCCTAACAGTTTCAGCGTTGCTAAAAAGCCCAAGTCCCAAGTCTCCTTTGAGATTCAAGGCAAACTTTTAGCTGTGAGCCCCTGTACAAATGAAAAGAAAGTTAAACACCTCCAACATTTACTATCACAAGATCAACATTCCCTTTCCCAAAGTTACATACAGGGAGAGACAAAGGAATGGTCCAAAGCAAGTCTAAAATCCAGCAGGGCAAACATTAAAACCTGTAGTTCCATGTCCAGCATCCAAAGCAATCTGTGACAAGAGGTGAACTCCAAAGGACTTGGCTGGCTCTGTCTCTGTGGCACTGTCTGTGGTTGTAGCTCCCATGACTTTTCTTTTGGGCCCACGATGCTCCCTCCTTGCAGTTTTCCTCAAATGATCCACGTTAGTGGCTTCTACAAACTTTGAGGTCTTCACTGCACCTTTGGCTTCACATTTACAGCTTCACACACTGCCCTCTTAGGGACACACTACCTGACCTCCCAGGCTTTCTTCTGAAATCTGGATGAAAGCCTTCCTGACCCCACAACTCTTTCATTATGAGTATACCTAAAACTAGCACCACATGGTTGATACCAAGGTCTGCTTCCAGCTAGAGCAGTAGCCAGGCTTCCCTCTCTCTTGTCTGTAGGGGACAAGTGTCTGAATCACTGAGCACTCTGAATCCACTTACAAGGAACAAATTCTCTAGGTCACTGCCATTCTGGAACATGGTGCTCAGGGACTATCTTCTCAAAGCAAAATCTACCACTTTTGCAATTTTGAGGCTGCAAAGGATGGAGTCCTGTTGCTTCTTGTGATGCCCTCTGACAATCTTTTCTAGTCTCCTTTTCCTTCTCAGAAAACAAGATCTCTTCTGCTCTACCTTTGCAGTCCACAGCTTTACTGGAGCTTTCTTTATGGCCAAACTCACAACATTTTAAATCATTCTGCTGGACTCTTTGTTCCTGATTTTCAATATAGATCTGACTAAAAGCTACCTCCCAACAGTAGCCATGCCACTGCCTCAATATTTGACTACTTTGAAATTCCTTCTGCAAGATTAGTTAGCTGCCTTAGTCACAGTCTCAGGCAAAGTCTCTGAACATGAGCCAAAGGTAGACATACTTTCTGCTAAAGCATAACATACATCATCTGGAGTCCAGCAGCCAATGCAGTCCTCCTCAGCATTAATCTTGATGCTGGACTTTACCAGCTTTCTGGTCTTTGGAGCTCTGACCAGAGTCTCCCATACAGTACAGCCTTCATGTGCTCCAGTGTTTTATGTTCAGCCAGCATCTCTGAACCTTTCCAAACCCTTCCTACAAGTGATTCTCAAAGGCTCCTGAACCACGTGGTCAGGATAGTCACAGCAGTTACAGTACCCCACTTTGGGTACCAAATTCTATTTTAGTTATTTTTCTCTTGTTGCTGAGACAAAATACTCGATGCCCAAAGTTAAGGGAGGAAAGATTTATTTGGCTTACAGTAGCAGTTTCAGCCCATAATTAGCTGGGTGACTTGGCAGATGGTCATCACAGAGAATAGTTCATTGCACCCACAAGACAGCAAAAGCAATAAGGGAGAAAGGGAAAAGCCTCTTTCGGTCGTTTATATTGTATGAAGATGTCTTGTCCTAGACTAGGTGTAGCACTCGCATCCTTAATCTCAGCATAGCACCTCTGAAAAGCCCACCCCCTATGACTACATGAGGCTTCGAGGGGACATCTAGACACAAACCATAACAGGAGGTGCTGGGGGATGGTAGCTACAGAGACACAGGACTTCCTTTGCACACTAACAGACAGGGAAAATTCCTTCTTTGCCCTTTATAAGTGCCAGGCCTTGCTCTCCCCACAGGGGAAGGGTTCCTCTTAAACCCAAAATCCCTTCTGACAGGTATCCTAGCTTCTCCCAAATTGCCATGTTCCTGTTTTATACTAAGTATGATCAAAACATACAGCAAAGCTTCCATTTAAAATATTACAGTAAAAGACACATTGCCATTAAGCACCCCCTCCAAAAAATATTCCCCCTCATTTCAAATACACCTACTCCCTGTTCTTGACATTTTCTGAAGCAGTTCTGGAACTCTTTCTGTAGTTGTGTTGTGATGACTGCCTTGATGTCCTGAATTCATTCAATGGATTTACCTTTCATGGTCATTTTGACTTTGGGGAACAACCAGGAGGCACAAGCTGCCTGATCTGGTGAATAAGGTGGGTGAGGACACACCACATTGTTTTTTGAGCCTCCCTTTCTTCTGGATGGCTCTCAGCAGTAGCAGTCACTATATTTTTTAGCACACCTTGTAAAGACCTGAAAGAAGACTTCCAGAATTGCCTCAGAAAATGGCAAGAATAGTGAATAAGTGTGTTGAAAGCAAGGTGGAGTATTTTCAGGAGGATTCATGGCAATGCATCTCATAGTGTAGGAAACTTTTCTATTTAAATTTTGTATTTTTGTTCAGCCCATGTACCTTGCTATGGTATTTGCATTTTATATCAGAAAAACAATGAAGATATTTCTCTTTTTTAAGTAACAACATGACAGGATAAAGAGAGTACTGCTAGTGGAGCAACAATTCAAACTTAGATCTTACTGCTGAATTCTAAGGGCACCCTTATGGCGACCTTGGTAGGAGACATGGTGGAAAGAACAGGTTTGGGTTTGCCTGGCCCATGTCCTGGCTTTGACAAATCACTTCCTCACTATGTGATCTTGGGAAGTTTTGTCAACCTCTCTGAACCTCAGTTTCCCATCTATATAGTTGAGGGTAGCAACAGCACTTGTCTCATAGGGGTTGTGTGGAGATTAAAGTGATGATACATGGATGAGGCTTAGTACAGTGTGGGCTCAAGGGCATTTGATACTTGATTGCCTGTCTTACTGTTGCTGTATCAGTTTGAGACCCTCCTGCCATGACTCCCTGCTGCAGCTGTATGCAACCCAATAATCCCATGCAGATAAGGCTCTGATTTATTATTTTGAAACATTACGATGGGCTAGAAGTATAACTCAGTGCTGCTGAGCATGTGTAGGAGGTGAAGCTCATCTCATTGCGTAGCATGCAGGAGGTTCTGGGTTCAGATCCCAGTTCAGAAATTAATTGATAATTAATTAAAACTAAGGAGCTGCAAGTGTGGTATAGCATGTGCTTAGCATGCAGGAGACCCTAGGTTCAATCCATTCCCAGCAACCCCAAAAATAATTATTAGAAAAAAACTGCACATATATGTACTCACAAAAAAGGCAGAAAAATATAATGAAACTTGACGCAACCAGATGTAGTAATCACTTGTCAGTGGTGACTGTATTTCAGCTTTTGCCCTCCACATGCTTCCAGACAATCTCTGAAAGATAGGGGCTGTGTCTTAACAGTATAAGCACAACACCATGATCACACCTTTATTTATTTTTTATTTTATGTTATTTCTGGGGGGTGGCACTGGGAGTTGAACTCAGAATCTCACACTTGCTAGGCAGGCGCCACGCTACTGAGCTAAGTCCCTGGCCTGATAACACCTTAAAGATATAACTTCATTAACAAATAGCCCCAGCATTCAAATTACAATTGCTAGTTTTTTTTTCATAAATGCTAGTTTTTTTAAAAGTTTATTTGATTTAGGATCCAAATAAACCCACACACTGCAATAGGCTGATAAATTTCTTACCCTAGAAGCTCTTCTCTCTCTCTCTCTCTCTCTCTCTCTCTCTCAAAGAATTGGTAGTTGGATGCAAAGGCTTCATAGGATTCAGTTTCAAAAAATTTGGGGCTGTGGTGTAGCCCAATGGTAGCAAACTTGCCTAGCACACTGAATCTCTGGGTTTGATAGCCAGCACAAGATTCCCTGGTCAGTGACGTAGTGTTTTTGCATCAGGATGCACATGATACCTGATCATCAGTCTGTGTGTAGGTATCAACACCATCATACTCTAATCCTAGCATTCCTTCATTCTTCCCAGGAATACTTCCATAGAGAGGAGCCTCATCAGCCCTCCACACTGCTTTATCCTTTAAAGTCTTAAGTAAAGATAGTGAACCCACCTTCCTGTTCCTGTGGCTCCATTTGGCCCCTGACCTGAACACAGGGTACAGCACTATTCCTCTGCTTCTCAGCATGAACTACTACCAGCTTCAGTTACTCAGCCTTTTCCAGACCTCTAGACCCAGCAAATTACACTGGCCAGGAGTCTGGGTGTTAGAGGGGAAACTCAAGTACTCAACATGGCCTGTGATCATCATTTCCCAGTTGTACCATTGAAACTGAAGCACATTCAGGAAGTGTTTCTTCCCCAGCCCAAAGGACAGTGTCTTTAAGAGTAGACATTTGTCCAAAATGAACTGTGCAATGTATCGTGGCTGTTCAAAAATACTTGAGTGCAGCCGGGAGTGGTGGTGAACACCTGTAATCCCAGCACTCAGGAGGCTGAGGCAGGA
>RJWM01012757.1:0-55584 GCA_004363535.1 Dasyprocta punctata
TTTAATTTGCATTTCCCTGGTGATTAGTGATGTTGGGTGTCTTTAACATACTTGTTGATCATTTGTATGTTTTCTTTTGAAAGATGTCTTTTCTGGTCATTTGTCCATTTTTAAATGGAGTTGTCTTCTTGCATTGAATTGTTTGTGTTTCTTATGCATTTGAAAATTAACTCCTCATCACATATATGATTTGAAAATATTATTCCTATCCTTTGTTTTTTTCATTTTGTTGATTATTTCCTTGCTAGACATTAGCTTCTCAGTTAATGTAAACCCATTTGTTTACTTTTGCTTTGCTGTACCCTATATTTTGGGGCCATATCCAAGAATTCTCTGGCAACCCCATTTCAGGAAGCTCTCCCCTCAGTGTTTTCAGTAGTATCTTTACAATTTCGGGTCTTCAGTCCATTTAGAGTTGACTTGGTATATTGGGTCCAGTTTAATTCTGCATATGCATATCCAGTTTTTCTAGCTCTATTGATTAAAGAGACATTTCCACATGGTGTGTTCTTAGCACCTTAATCAAACTCAGTTAACCATAAATGTGTGGATTTACTTTTGGTCTCTCCATTCTTTTCCATGTGTCTATATGTCTGTTTTAATTACTATAGTTTGGTACTAAATTTTGACATCAGCCAGAGTTATGCCTTCAATTTTGTTCTTTCTGTTTAAGATCACTTTGTCAATTTGGGATTTTTTGTAGTTCCATAAAAATTTCTGGATTTTTCCATGTCACTTGTATGGCATTTTGATAGGGATTGCATTGAATCTTACATTATTTGGCTTGTGGTCATTTTAACAATATTAATTTTTCCAATCCATGAACACAGAGTATCTTTGTTTGTATTTTTTCTTTTTTTTTGTCAATGTTTTGTAGCTTGCAGTATATAGATCTTTGTCTTCCATTATTTATTTCTAGCATATTTTTGATGTTATTGTACATCAGATTATTCTCTTGATTTTTGTTTTAGATTGCTCATTATTTGTGTATTGTAAAACCTCCACCTTTTCAGCACTGAATATGATGCTTGCTGTGGATTTTTCTTAATTTTTCTAAATTTGTTATGAAATATTTGTTTTACAAACAATTTGTTTAGAGCTTTTATCATGAAGGAAGGTTGAATGTTGTCAAGATCTTTGTTTTCGTAGAGAGATTATCTTAGTTCCCTTCTTGTTGCTGGGACAAAAACCCTAACCCAACACACACAAATTAAAGGAAGAAAGGTTTTTAGTGGCTTATTGTTTGTAGAGGTTTCAGTGCATAGTCGCTGGCTCTAAGGCAGGCGGCAAGGCAGAAACACAGGGCAGAGGAGAAGCCCTCCACGGCAGAGTAGGCAACAAGGCTGCAAAGTAGCCTGCCTTCTTCCTTTCTCTTTAGTTTCCCTACAGGCTACAAGTCTATCGAGGGGTGCCTCCCACATCCAGTATGGGCCGTCTATGATCCACACCCAGAACTATGCTAAACCAACTTAGTCATCACACACCCGTAGTCCCAGTGTCACACCCCTAGATCCAGTCTCCTCTGAAAAGTCCCACCTATGAACACATGAGGCTTTAGGGGTACATCCTGATACAAGCCATAACATTCTGCCCCTGAACCCAAAAAAGTTTATGTGCATTCCTTTATGCAAAAGGCATTCAGTCCATCACTAAGGGTTGTCAAAGTCCTAACAACTTCAGTTTTGCTGAAAAGTCCAAGTCCAAAGTCTTCTCTTAAATTTAAGGCATACTCTTAGCTATGAGCTGTACAAATGAAAAGAAAGTTGAACACTTCCAACACACAATGGTGCAAAGTCAACATTCTCATCCCGAAAGATACAAATAAGGGCACAGAAAGGTGTGAGACCAAATCAGACCACAATCTAGCAGGGCAAATATTAAATCTCATAGTTCCATATCCAGCCTGCCATGCAATATGTGGCAAAATGTGAACTCCCAAGGGCATGGCTGGATTCAGTCCTATGGCAATGCTGGTAGTTGCAGCTCCTATACTGGCTTTGCTCACTCCTTGTATCTTCCCTCTGATGATCCATGATCCTGGCTTCTCCAACCTTCTAGAGTTTCCACTGCACCTATGAATTCATACTCATGGCTTCACATAGAACCCTCTCAGGAGCACACTGTCTGGACTCTCAGACCTTCTTGTAAAATCTTGGTGGAACCCTTCCTGACCTCACAATTCTTGCATTCTGCATGTGCGTAAAATCAGCATCATGCAAATGATACCAAGATCTGCCACCAGCGGGACCAGTAGCCAGGCTCCTTTTCTCTTGGTGACAGTGATGTACTGCTTTGATTGCCAAACATTATGAACAATCTGGAAAAGCTTTACGTACCCAATCTGGAAAAACAAATTCTCATGGGTGCAGACATGCTGGAGTGTGGTGCTCTGGGATAGTCTTCTCAAAGCAAAATCTTTCACTTTTGCAATTTTGAGTCTGCAAAGGGTGGAGTCCTGCTGGTTATTGTGATGCCCTCAAGCCATATTTTCTATTATTCAGTTTCAAAGTAACTGGCCTTTTTTTTTTAATTTTAAAAAGCAAAAACAGAAAACAAGGATGGAAGTGATATAGAATTTTTAAAAAAAAATAGTGGGAAACTAATATGCAAGATAGATAACTATACTCCTACTTGGCTTTTTAATGTCAATCCTGTCAGCAACCAAATTCTGCTTGACTCCATCTTTGTAGTCTGGAATTTTACTGGAGTCTCCTTTCTGGCCAAACTCAAAAACTATTATATTATTCTCCTTGTCATTTGTTCTAGATTTTGAAGGCAGAGCTCACTAAAAGCCCTCAGTATTATCCATGCCATTGCCTCAACATTAGACTGACTTGAAATTACTTTTGCAAGATTAATTGATCAACCACCCTTAATCTCAGTCTCAGGCAAAGTCTCTGGACATGAGAACAATGCAGATGAATTTTCTGCTAAAGCATAACTATGCATGGTCTGGAGTCTAACTGCCAATGCAGTCCTTCTCCCTAACAGAAACCTCCTGAACCTGATCTTTACTGGCTGCATTTCTATCAGCATTCTGATCTTCTGAGGTCTGACCAGAATCTCCAATTAAGTTCAGTTTTACAGCATTCAAGTTCTGCTTCTTCAACCAGCATCTCAAAACCTTTCTGAACTCTTCCCACAAGCCAGTTTGAAAGGCTTCTGAATCACATGGCCAAGTAGCATCACAGAAGTGACTCCACTTCTCTGGTACCAACATCCGTCTCAGCTACTTTCCCATTGATGGGGAAAAATACCTGTTTTAGTCAGTGTTTGCAAGAGAATAGATTTAATGCAGGATGCAGAAATTTACAAAAGTAGCTTACAATATTTGCCCACAGAGTCAAATATAGAAGAGAACAAGAGATCTGTCTTCTTGCTGGAGATCAGTGAATTCAGCCAAGGACTTGGATTCCCTGGCAATGTCGCACATGAATCCAGCCAAAGGCCTAGGGCCCACTGCAATGTTCCCTGCAAGTATGAATCAGGAAGCTGAGGGATCCATGACGGAAGACTGAAGTATCTGTGCTGCAAAGTCTAAAGGCTGGTCCTGGAGGCAAAGAATCTGCACCAATAACCAAGAGATGACACTCAACGCAAAGGTGACGATCAGAGCCCCTCCCAAGAGGACAGCAGTCATCCCTGGCAAGGGTGAAGACTGAAGCTCAGCCGAGAGCACAGCCAAATTTTCTCCGAAGAAAAGGAGCTGAAATGAAAATCGGCATCAACAAGCCTCTTTCAAGGAAAACCAGCATGAAATTCTCCCCTCCTGTTCTGCATTCCGACAACAATCCTCCTTAAGTGGGTCTTCTACACCCCAAACCATGCTAACGCAGTTCAGCTGGGCATTACCACACAAAGTGATCATTAATTAATCAACCACAATACTCCATATGCATGAGTTAGAGGAGGAAAAGTTTTTAATAGCTCACAGTTTGTACAGATTTCAGTGCATAGTCGCTGGCTCTAAGGCAGGCCAGCATGGCAGAAACACAGGGCAGAGGAGAAACACTCCATGGCAGAGTAGGCAACAAGGCTGCAAAGTAGCCTGCCTTCTTCCTTTCTCTTTAGTTTCCCTACAGGCTACAAGCCTATCGAGGGGTGCCTCCCACATCCAGCATGGGCCGTCTATGACCCACACCCAGAACTATGCTGAACCAACTTAGTCATCACACACCCATCATCCCGGTGTCACACCCCTAGATCCTGCCACCTCTGAGAAGCCCCATCTATGAGTACATGAGGTTTGGGGGGACATCCAGACACAAGTAGTAACAGCAGTGATCACACAGGTTTTGTCCCAGATCCTGTTGATGTGGTATAAAACATATAATGATTTGCATATGCTGAACTATTCAAACCCCAACACCTGAGAGTTTTGTGGCTGAATTCTACCAAACATTCAGAGAAGTAATATTCATTCTTCTCAACTCTTAAAAACCTTGAGAGGAGGGCGTACATCAAAATGATTTCATAAGGCCAGAATTCACCTTGAAGCAAAGCCATGGAAGGGCACTACAGAAATATAGTGCAAATGTATGTATATCTGTATCTATACAGTATATATAAAATATATATTTAATATATTTAATATATATTTATATATCTATAAATTTAATGTTTATAATATATATTTATATATAATATATAGATATAGATATATACGTTATATATATTTATGTTTACTTATAAAATCTAATTTTGAATATAATTACATAGTAAATGTTTAGAATGAGGAAAATCATTAAAACAAATTTTAAAAAAGTCTGAAAAATACAGCAGCTGCATTTTTTCATATCTATATTTATTTTGTTTTCTTGCTGTACTCAAACTAAAACAGTGATAACTTGCTCTTTTTTCCTAGTGTTTCTGATGAAAATTTATTTATGTTACTGACAGTTTATTAAAGTCATTTTAACTTCTTTATTCTAGGTAATGTCATGTAAATTCACAGTATTTTGGGATCAGATTTGAAAAACTTGTGTCCAAGTTCTTTCATAGTATTTCGTATTTTGTTTTGAAGTGACTAATCTTAAATGTCCTTCAACTGGTAGCATTTGCTCACAGTGCTAGGACATTTGCCAGGCACTTAGAGTGGGGGCTCTCTGCAAATAATGGGCCCCAAAGTACAGGCTTCATTAGCATTATCATAAATCTATATTTGTTTACCTATGTTCACCCCCACACTTTTCCCCCACTCAGTTCCAAAGTACTTTCATCTCTTCCTCATGCTGAATCTTAGTGTCCAGTCCACTGGATTTTTAAAGACTTTATTAACTTGTCTACGAAATATTGTAGAGTTCTTTCCATCTTAAGTCCTTGTCCTTCTCTTCTCACTTCGAAAAATAATTTGAAAGTAATCATTTTCCTTTTAGAAAACTCTCTCATTTGCAAAAGAAGATCTTGTCCAGTCCAAAATCTTTACATGCTTTTTAAACTCAAGCATAATCTGGCCAAAATGCACCTTTCAATATTTGGACTTCACTTAGAGAAGGCCTACCAACCTGCAATTCATTCAGTCTTGAAAATGATGATTCCACCTGATGTTAGAGGAACAAAATTCTCAGCATCTCGTAAGTGTCTTGATCTTCCATAAGATTATAGGTAGCATACACAGTGATTAGACAGCTGAGAGCTCAGTGCTACCTATTCCCTTGTTCCCTTCTTTGTTTTTCCACCATCTTTATGATCACATAGTATACTTCGTCTCCATTGACTAGATTACAACCTTATGAATTAAGCAAACATTTGGTCTGCTTTGTTCATGGCTATATGCCTGATGTCTACAAGAGTGACTGCCATACAAACATTTGTTGAAAAGTTTGGCTTTGGGGCCTAATTCTAGGTGTATGATCTCAGACACATGGTTAACTTCACAAAATCTGAGTTTTCTTATCTGTAAAATAGCAATCATCATAGTAAAGACTTTATAAAATCATTGTGAAGAGTTAGTGATAAAAATCACTTATGCTCTTAGCAGAATACCTGGCACATAGTAGTCACTCAATAAATATTATCTAGCTTCTCATTTTAATTAGAAGCTTCACATGGGAGTGCCAAGAAAGCAGGTGCAAGAGGAAGCAGAAATATCCTAGAATAGTGAATCCTGAGGGACTTGACATTACTAATGGCTGGCTCTGGGGCTTTGAGTAACATACTTTGATTTTCTGAACCTCCATTTGTATATCTGCACAATGGGGTTCATAAGAATATCTAGTTCACAAAATTAGGATGGAAATTAAATGAGTAACTTGAAAGAAATCTAAGCAATTCTGTAAAATATCCTTGTAAGCACAGGTACTGGAAGGGGGGAACCTTCCTGGGCTGCTGTCAGGAAGTTGTTTTATTTTCTTGGTCCCTTATATAGTTTAGAAGCCATCAAGAATCCAGCATAAGATACACTAAAGTGACCAAAAAGTTTTACCTTGTTCACTGTAGACTCTAAAATGTTTTTACAGAATAGCAGCCATCATTAACATTTCTAACTTGGGAGATAAGAAATCTGAAGATAATCATTTGAGCCCTTTGTATCAGACAGGAGTTAGTTTTTAAATTTGTTTGATTTCTAGCCAACTTTGCTCCTGTCATAACTGAGCAAAACCTCCTTTTGTTTCTTATCTATTTGTTTTGAAGGCGTGTGTACAGAGCATGTTTTCCTCTCTGGAAAAGGCACATGTTTATGCCAGGAGGTGAGTAAAGCCAGCTTCCCTAGAGAGCATAGTGCTTTTGTAATACAGCCAAGGCCAGAATGAAACTGGAATAAGAAATTCTTGAAGCTACAACACGCAATAAAAATCCAAAACAGAAACAGTTGTGGTTATGCAGAAACTCTTGTGGTCACAGAAGCCATTCTGGAGGGGGAAGGATGAAGTGTTGGAATGATTCTGATGGTTCCCTATTCAGGCAGCAGGGTTCATTTGCTAGAACAGCCAAGAAATATAATTGGATCCCAAGAAGGGGGTAGTGGTCTATGGGAGATGGTAGTCTATGGGCGATTGTACAGTGATGGAGATCATAAACCTGACAATTTTAAGCATACAATCTCTACCATTAGGACAAAAGTTGAATTGTCCCAAGCTGACATACAAATGGAAACCAGCATTCACTACGAGACATGCACCTTAATGGTTATGGGCATGGGCTCTGAAAGGGGAAACCTGGGGAAGATCCTGGCACCATCATGAAAGAGTCCTATGATCCTGACGAGGGTGTTTACCTTCTGAGTCTCTGCTTCCCTACTCAGAAAATGAAGATGATTATTTTAATACCTCACAGGGCTGGCATGAACACTAAATTAATCAATCATCAAAGGCACCTAGAATGTCAAGGCTTTGTGCTAACTTTTCAACCTGAATACCTATTTTAATCCTCACAGTAATTCTATGAAGTGGATTTCATTATCTCTATTCTATGGATAAGATAAGTAAGACTCCTAAATCAATAATTAACATAGTGTGGTGTTTAGAGTCTCAAGAAGATGCTGGAGAGTAGTCTCTGTTATTTTAGAGAAGAGATGAAGAATCTCAATATGGAGAAAAGAACATTAAAGCTAATTCATTGAACTCCTGACTTGAGTTTTCTCCTTTGTGATGACAACGTAGGAGTCTCTCCTCAACAGACTTGAACCTCTCCTCCCCACACCTGCACCATCCATCTATCCTAAGAGTGGCTTATTCCCTTAGATCAAGAAGTATAAGGGGAGCAACACAAGATTCACAAATGACCCCTGAACAGTAGGAATTTTAATGCCTTTGTATGAATATACGTATTTTGGGGGGTGCCAAGCAGTCTGGATTGACTCTATATGAGCTTTGATCAAATATCATTGTGTTTCAACAATCACTGCTATCACATGTTCGGTGCAGTAAACGAGTGACTCAGCTGAGCCTTGTTTTCCTTCTAAGGTGAGGAAGGAAGGGTGCTTTTGTGTTCTTTGAGCGGCAGAAGACTAACAGACCATTGCATTTTAATTTTTACACTTGCCATAATTTTGACTTTTCTTCTCCACATCCTCTCTTTTGTGCTCTCATTAACTCAGTAGGTTAAACTTGAGATACGTGTCGAGACAGTCAAGAACGAGAGCAGTGAACCATTACAGGAAAGAGGCACAGTATTAATTGTATATTAACTTCCACAGGCCTTCGGATCATTCATCCCTCTGGCACTGGGGATAGAAATCCTGAGTGCTATTGTATTTCCTTCAGGCTAAACATAAAAACAAAACAAAACAAAACAAAACAAAACAAAACAAAACAAAAGGAATTGCGTATGTTTCCACCCCATCTTAACAGCACTTACGCAAAGCGCAACAGTGCACCTAATCACAGAGGGCTCCTGTGGGTTCCATCTTGATACTTTTGCTACTTTAATTCTGTGTAACAGATACTTACTGAGCATCAAATAGACACAAGGAACTGTGCTCAATGCTGGAGATAGATAAATGAATAATGAGATATGGTCTTGGCTGACACAAAAAGAGAGCATAGAAATGTAGCAGATTTATGTATTATAGGGCAGATGTGTAGTCCTACTAGAAGAGACCTTCACACGGCCCTCGGCTTGTTTGCACAGACTTTGATTGTGTCATCTAACACTGTGTATGATGGAAGCTTGGTGGTCAGCAGGATGTGTTGGGAGGTGGTAAACTTTTAAGGGGCATGAGCAGTGGGAGGTGACTAGGTAATTAGGGGAATCGTCTTTGGAAGAGCTTAACACAGGTCTCCCAGGAGCCTGGTTATATTCCATGAGAGGGGTACTTACAAAAAGTGACCCTGGCCTTATACTGATGGCTGCGTGCCATTGATTTCTCCTTGCACACATTCCTTCTGCACACCGTGTGCCATACTGAAAAGCACCAAAGGGCTCTCATCAGATGCTGAGCAGAGGTGGCACTGACCTGGGGCCTTTAGCCTCCAAAACTGTGAACCAGTTAAGCCTCTTTTCTTTAAAAAGTATCCTGTCTCTGGCAATTTGTTTTAACAACAGGCAAAAACAAGGTACCAGTTCACCTTTTCACACAGCCCTGTGGACTTGAGCAAATCGATTCTCTCCTCTGGGTTTTAGCTACTCCAACAGTAAGTGGAGCTTACCTAAAGCCCAATGTTTGGACTTCTGTCAGTTATACTATGTTGTAGAGCTTGAAGTTTCTTCTGTTGGAAAAATATCTGCTAACATCCTTCACAGATCTAGAGAACACATTCCTGAAATTCATTTGAAACCAGAAGAGACATAGAATAGAAAAGCAATCCTGGGCAATAAAGGCAAGGCAGGAGGTATCACAATCCCTGACTTGAAATTATCCTATGAAGCTACTGTGATAAGATCTGCATAATACTGGCAAAAACAAAACAAAACAACAACAACAACAAAACACCAGACCTGAGGGGTCAGTGGAACAGTTTAAAAGATGCAGACACAACTACAAATACACTCAGCCACCTTGTCTTTGACAAAGGGGCCTAACATGTTCACTGGAAGAAAGCCACTTTACTAAAAGGTGCTGGAAAAAATTTGGCTTTCCACATGACAAAGACTAAAATTAGACCCATGTCTATTTCTATGCACTAAACTAAAGTCAAAATGGATCAACAATCTAAACGTTAAAGCAGGAAGACTAAATCTACTCAAAGACAAGGTAGGTAAAAATCTTGAAGACATAGGGGTAGGCAAAGAGTTCATGAACAAAAGCCAAACTGCACAGGAAGCACTTCAAAGAATCAATTGGGATCTCATCTTATTAAAAAGTTTTTGCACAACAAAGGAACTCACCAACAGAGTGAAAAGACAACCCACAGAGTGGGAAAAAGTATTCAACTGTTCCTCAGACAGAAGACTTGTATCTAGAACACATAAAGAACTGAAAAAAATCAGACTCCCAAATTCAAAGACCTAATCCAAAGATGAACATCTGAGATGAATTCACACTTCACAGGTAAAGAAATATAAATGGCAAATAAATATATGAAAAAATGTTCAACATCATTGGTCATTTGAGAAATGCAAATTAAAGCAACTCTGAGATTCCATCTCACTCCATAAATAATGGCTATCATCAAGAAATCAACCAATAACAAAATGCTGGAGAGGGTGTGGAGAAAAAGGAACAATTCTTCACTGTTAGTGGGAGTGTAGGCTGGTGTAACCACTGTGGAAATCAGTGTAGAGATTCCTGAAAAAGTTAGGATTAGAGGTCCCATTTGTCCCAAATATTTCCCTTCTGGGTATTTTCCCAGAAGAATTAAAAATATCATACTACACTGATACATGTACACCATGTTTATAGTAGCACAGTTTGTGATAGCTAAGACTTGGAAATAACCCAAATGCCCATCAACTGAGAAATGAATAAAAAAGATGCATTATTTTTATACAATGGAGTACTGCTCAGTTATAAAGAAGGATAAATTTGAGGATTTTATAGGTAAATGTACACAACAAGAGACCATACTTACAGGTGAAATGAATCAGATTTGCATATGTAAACATCATATTGTCTTCCTAGTGTAAGAAGCTGAAAGAGTAAACAAAATCCAAAATGTACAATAGATACTGTGAAAGGGAAAGAAAGTGCTTAAAAGGAAAGAACAACTGGGATGGGGTAAAGGAGAAAAGAAGGAAAGGAAAAGAATATATACATAAACACAAGATAGCTGAGGTAATTATACTACTAATTTCTATTAGTTCATTAAAATGGTTTGTGCTTATATTGCTTGATCAATTTTACATACCTATAATATGTAATCTGAGCAAGTACTTTGAAGAGAACCACATGCAATATAGTAACCATTGTTAATTTCCTGTTGTCTCATTTTAAAATTCTGTATCATTGTTTTTATTGCTTACCTCTCTTTAAGATAAAAATAAAGGAAGAAAAATATCCACTGAGGATGAAATCAGAACCTGAGGTCTGAGGCGGAGGGAGCGGCAGCTCACTGACACCAGGGCCGCCCACAGGCTGCAGGTCTCAGGCGAAGCAGCGTCCTTTCCCGGAGAGGCCCTGCGCAGAGAAGCCACCACTGCAGAGGAGATTCTGACTCCATTCTTGGGAACCTTTCAGGAAGGACAGCAAAGCAATCGCAACACATAAGTACTTCCAGAAACCATCTCTCCTGTCTGGATGGTTATTTTCCCCCAAGTACATTAGGACCATGTGACAGTTTTAGAATAGCTGAACTGTTACATTTTTTCTTAGACTGTGTGAAGTGAATCATTGTAATGAATGGGTCTGGTTTTAAATGGTTTTAGAAAATCATATTAAATACTCTTAGGTATTCATTGATGATTACATTCTATAGATGAGAGAGCGCAAGTGGATCACTCAGTTTATTATTAAAAACCTACATACAATAATTATATATCTTATTACATTATATATGACACCCTATATAATACTTATATATCTTATTGCATTATATATAATACCATATATATAATACTTATATACCTTATTACATTCTGGGGAGGGCAGAGTACTACGACAAATAGAGTGACTGTGTGGCTAACATTCACAAAGGCACATGCATGAATCTTATCCCGGGTCTTTGTAGCACATCTTCCTGTACTGAAAGAAAGTGCATCCCCCATAGCTTCCTTGCATTGCAGATGGAGAGGAGCTAGAAGAGCAAAGAGTTTAGTAAAGAGACTAGCGAGGGAATCTGATAGTTTTGGATATAAATGCCAGCTGAACCACCTAGAAACAGAGTGATGATGGTAACTAATATCATGAATTGAACTGAATCAGTCTTCTTACCTACAAGGTAAGGACTGCACCTCATTGGAATTCTGGTAGGATTAAATGAAACATTATGAAACATAGAAAAGTCAAAATACAAAGGAACTACTCACAGAGGAAAGTTCACGAATGAACTGTAGTGTGAAGTTCATTTATATTTTCAGAAAGAGACAATAAACATTTTTTTGTTGAGAGTTTAAAACAGTTGCAGATATTGGCTCATGAATTTTTCCTTAAAGAGCCAGCATTATCAGAAGTGGTTTCCAATACTGTTTCATTCATCTGGAGAGCAAATCACAAAGGCAGACACCCTGAGCCTTCCACTTCTTACCTTAGGCTGAGGGCAAACCTCTGGCCTCTATGGCCTCCTTCCTCCCCAGCCCCTCACATTTTCAGCCACATGATGCCTCACAGTGCTTATTAGGATTCTAACAATGCTGCTTCTGATTAGTCCGTGCTCCTCCAAGCATAGTCCAGGGATAATGATCAGAAGCGTTTGTTGCAGGGCCCTGAGATTAAATCTAGAAATTGAAAGTTAGAAACAAGGACAATTTGATAGAGTAATCTTATTTCTTTTGAATCTAATAATATAAATTTTTAGCTCATACTCTGATTTTTTTTAATTTAGCTTTTTTTTCTAATAATTCATTTCATTTAACTTAACAAAAGCATCAGAGTATGAAAGACTGAAAATTAATTCTAGAGGTCTACTCCTTTAACTCAGACGAGAAAAAACCCTGCCATAATATAACATAGACCTGCTACTTGTTATTCAAATTTTCTACTATCTAGCTCTGAAGAGTATTCCTTCTCCTGTTTAAAATGTTGTTATGTAGGCCTTGAGTTTAAATTAGACAAAATTTTGTGATACTTCCAATTGCAGTTTCAACAAAATTTGGTGACATACAAGAATACTGTACCCATTAGTGCTTATATCTTGGGGAACAGCAGCCTCGATAAGGAAATGAAGGAAATCCAACAGTCTCAAGAGAGATAGGATATACCCACCATCAGCCATCATAGGAAGCAGAGAGGGGCGAGTATCAAAAGTGAAGCATGGGTAGTTATAGAAGAGGTCAGGTTGGAAAGCTCCTACTTCCTGATCATACAGGGAGAAATAGGAAAGGGCAATGAAAATGTGATGGACTTCACTGGGAAGACTACAATCCATCCGTCTTAACAATGTGTATGTAAATGCATGACATGTATCACTAGACGGGTCACTTCCAATTTTAGAATATGAGAGTAGAAAGGAATTTTAGAAACCATATGAAATTCATATTGCACAACAGAAAAAGTCAAAGTCTTTCCTCAGAGGGTGAATTCTCCAAAATCTAATCAATTCATGGGACAGTAGCAAGAGTACTGTGTCTGCTTAATCATTATCTAGCCCATGCCCACCACTTTGGATAGTTTCATTTGTGTCTTTCTTTAAAGGATGATATGAAAATATAATATTGTGGGTCTGACTGGGGGAGAGCCAGATGCCAGCCCCTTCCAGTGCATGGGCAGTGGGCCAAGAAGAGCCAAGCCCCTCCAGCCCCGCACCCCACAGTAAGTGACCTGCTGATCTAGAGAAACACAGGCTGTGATGATAGCTAATGAGGTGAAATACAATTTAATGCTTGTAGTGTTTAGTGTTTCACTGACTTTGCAGGTCTAAAGCTGGTAGTCTGATTATCTATTCAGAGGATCACAATACACAATGTAGCACACAGGGGGATCTCCTTCTGAAGGTTAATTCCCTATTATCTTGTTTCAAAATACTGTACCATTCTCATTGCTTTGCTTAGTTGGATTTTATTCTGTTTTATCTTGTTTGATTTTGTTGTATCTGGTGGCTTGGAGCTATTTCGAAGATAACAAAATATATTATGGTAACCATTTTGGATTTACTATTATCTTGTTTTGAAGTCCTGCATTGCATTCATTGTTTTGTTTTTATTTGTTCTATTCTGTTCTGTTTTGGTTGATTTTCCTATACCTGAAAGTATGGGCAGCTATTTGGAAAACAACAAGAGGCATTCTGGTGACCATTGCTGAGTTCCTATTACCTTGTTTTGAAACCCTGTGTCACCTACACTGTCTTGTTTTGATTGACTTTATTCTGTTTTATTTTGCTTGGTTTTATTCTCTCTAAAATAAAAATTTAAAAACAGGGAATATTGCATAATATTCGAAGGAATATTGTGATAAAATACAAAAAAACTCCAGTAGTTTCAAAGTTTCATCCACCATGCTTCGACCATAAGCACATTAATTGACAGTCAAAACTCAGTTTCTCATGTTTGGAATGGTGGTATCAAGTACTATAATTGGAGGACTGAACTTTAATACTGAGCTACATACATGGCCTTTTGAATTTTTTTTTTTTTTTTTTTGAGTTTTAAGACAAGATCTCAATAACTCACTAAGTTGCTCAGGTTGGACTCAAAATTGTGATCATTCTACCTCAGCCTCCCAAAATACTGAAATTACAGGCCAGTTCCACCACTCAGGGGAATTTTTAAAAGGGTATTATTTAAAGGCATAGCATCAGACCTAGAGTGAATTTGACCCCAAATAAGTATTATCCTCTTTATTGAGTTTATCAGTCAAGTTAGTGGGAGAGTCAGGTATGAAAGGCACCCATGTCTCCCCTTTCCAGCCCTCCATTCTCCCTGCTGCACCACATCACCTCTTTCTACTTTCCTGCTGGCTGAATTCCCACTGTGTCATGCTTGTTGCACAATTGCAGCTTGCCCAAAGTGAGGTAACAGTCCCAGCAGGGTCACAGGAATTTGGGGACAAGGACACACATCTTCAGGGACTAGTTTATTTTCTCCAAAACAGATGCTCAAGCTCAGAGTTCTTCGTCAGCAGTAATTGGAGGTAGGACGTGGTCAGCAAGGATTCGGTGTTGCATGTGGCCCACCAGTTGCCAATAGTTCAATCACGCCAGGGGCAACATAGGTCTTCTCTTAAACCAAGGGAACTGATAAATCAACCAGGATCTGGAAATATAAGGTAGACTTTCTGCAGCCCAGAAAGCACTGTTTTAGTTTCATTTTTCATTTTGGTCCTGATTATGTTTGCCTGAGGAAATTTTATTTACCACTTACTTACAGCATAGATATTTTTCAGATGTACTAGAACAGGAATGACCTGATAAAGTTCCAATGGCAGTAAAATACCCCTCCAGAAGAGAATTTCCAGCTGACCATACCGTGAAGCAAGCTTCCCGCAGCCTTCACAGTCCCATTCCAGGGGCGGGGTGCAGAGGAAGAGGGCGGACAAGCTCTGCACACCACACGACCCTGCCAGCCTTTCCCTCACTGCCCGCTCCGGTCTGCTGTCTCTGGCTGAGCCCCTCGCCTTCAGGAATGTGTGTGGCCTAAGCATCACATCTGGGAATACTGTTGAGCCATTCATGAGGCCATTTAATGTTCAAAGTCATTCTTTGAACCTTGCAGTGAACCCTGGAGGGCGAAACCTTGAGAAGCTTGGTTTATGTGGCTGCTTCCTCTTATTTTCTTCCCTATTGTTGACCACACCATCTATTAGCCCGGGAAGCCATTCCTGCTCATGCAGGATATCCTGTTATGTGCCTGAATGCTGGCTTTATAATGCAACACTAGTCACAAATAGAAGTGGAAGGAAATACATATTTATTGGGAGGTTACAGAGCATCAACCTGCAACACAATATCTCAATTAGTCTTCGCAACACTAGCACAAGGAGGTCTTTATTTTCATTTTGTTTATAGTGAAATTAAAGTGTAATCCATTGATTATATTTACCCAAGGTCACACAGCTAATCAATGGCTCAATCAGGCATACAATCTTGTTTCTAATTCCAAAGGGGGGAGGGAAGGAATGAAAAGGGGCTGAAAACTGGAATTAGGAAACTTAATGTATGTGTACCAACTTCACACAATGTATGCAAACGTTTACTAATAAAGGACTACTAAAAAAGTAAAGTTGGTATTTGTACTGTATCATACTGTACCCTAAGAGAATAATTTCTTCTAGATAGTAACAACCAAACTGATCTTTGCTCTCATCACATACATATTTACATATCTATAAAGAAATATTTATTCATGTATCTTTATATTGGTTTAGGATCTGAGATTAAGCAGTGAAATCATAGATATAATTCTACTCTCAAGGATTCTGCCAATGTGTTTATTCAAACATAAATGGACAAACGCATTTCAGGCTGAGAAAGTACTAAGATGTGATCAGTTTAAGGTGATCAAATACAGAGAAGGAGCCCTTCACTCAGGACTGGGAAATCCTCTGGGAAGAAGTGATACCTTAACAGCACTAACTAGAAATGTATGAATTATGCTGGAGATAAAATGAAGATGGGATTTGATTAGAGGAATGCATAAACCCCCAAAACCTGTAGGAAGTAGAAATCTTTTTATGTCAAAGAAATGAAAGCTGTTCTACGTAAACTGCTCGGGGAGAACTGTTTCTGAGAGCACACTGACGCCTCAATCCACTCTTGGGTCCCAGATGCTAGAAATACAAAGATGAATAAGCCATAGCGCTTTGTCTTTGGCAGCTCATACTTTTATGAAGAAGAAGAAATCATAGTGCAGTTTTGCATGCAGCAGTTAACACTGGCCGAGTGGCGAGGGATGCTAACATGAAAGTGGAGCTATTTTATAAAGCCCCGAGGACGGGCGTGGAATCCAAGAAGATTCCGGGAAGGCTCCAAAGTCTGAAGAATTTTGAGGGTTGAAAGGATCCACCCAGTAGGGAAGCTGAGAGAGTACATTCCAGATAGAGAACAGAGCATTTTCAAAGAGAGGCTCTGTAGGATTCTGTTTTTAGAGATTAGCAATTAAATCATTAGTCATCTCCTTTTATATTTATTTGAATACATTTTTCACTGCAAAACAAAGAGGATACGAGACAATATCAGGGTGTTCTTACTAGAAGGTACAGTTCCTGTCCAGGGAATGTTCCAAGTTGACTGGAAGCAGATATTTAAAAGAGATTGAAGAAAAAATTTTAAAGGAAATAGCTTCTCAGGCTGCTCTAGCATGAGATTATCATCAATTATTCTGTGATTTGAGGTTCAATTCTTATCTTTTACATGTCTGCCTTCTGAAAACCTGGCTCAGGGCCTGGTTCATTGTAGGTGCTCAAAATATTTATTTACTATGTGAAAACAAATTTTAGGAAGTATTTGAAGCAAGTTCAATTTTCTCATCTGGAGAATCCAGGCTGATATAGCACACTGAGGCACACTGGTCTTGCTTCTTGGGGGAGCTGGGCCCATATCTGTGAAATGGAGCTCATAGTAGACAGTGAGGATGAAATAAGACATAAAAATAACTTCAATTGCAGGTAGGTGCATGCAAGTCAATATTAGTTAACATTATGATAATTACACAAAGATGATTTTCTAAAAATGCTACTGTAGTAGCTCTTGTATAGATGCATAAATAAGTACATACTGAAGATTTTATTTCACTCACTCCTCAGAGGATTAGTCATGTTTTACAGTCAGTTCAGAGATGATTTCAAAGAACAGATACATTTACAGATCAGAAATATTGAAATAAATTTGATAGTGGAGGAAAAAGTGGCCTCTTTGGTATTGGACAAAACTGACAAAATTTCTCTGTCTTTAGATGAGTATCACTTTAGATTGCTTTCAGTTATGTGTAATGTAAAAAGCTCTACAACAGCTCCCACAAAAATAAAAGCAGAGAACTTGGATTATTTTGCTATAGACCTTGTATCATTTCCATTGAGGTAGAGTTTTTCTTTAGAGTATCATTCTTATTCCTAATATTGTTAGTGGTATATTAGATTAGATGAAATAATGATGTTTCTTAAGCAGCAATGATTCTAACTTCTCTCCATTGATATCAGTTCCTTTTTGATTTTCATTTCATTTTTCTTTTTTGAACATATGTTTAAAAATTATTAATTTATTTCATTGTTAAAAATGACAATCATTTTATTGCCTCTTCTGACATTGCATGCTCAGTATAAAGAAATTAATCAATATAGAAAGATATAAAGTAAAATCTTCAACAATTCACTATCTGATGGTACACAATATTCAACTCCTTTTGTGTAAGTATGTTTAAGAGCACACTGTATGTGTGCTTTTCAATCTGACCTACGCTTTACTATTTCTTATTGTCTTTTCATGCTGGGAAATCTGAACATCTTTTCACAAATGGATAATAGTCTACAGTACTAGTTGCATTTTACTAATGATTTTTCTAAGGCTTCTAAATCAGTTATAGTTTTCTTTTGTTGCTTTTTAATTTTTTCATCCTATAATGAATCATTTCATTGTTTTTTTTAACTAAGAAGAAAAAAGCAAACATACACAGACGAATCTGTATTTTACCAGAGACTTAACTTCTGAGAATGAGCAAATTCAATTCCCCTTTTCTACCTCTCTGTTTCTCTAAGAGGCAAAGGAGGGCTTACTATCACGATGTCCAAAACAAGCTTATGAAACATAGATTTGTGAGAAACTCATAGATAGGAGATATCATTATTGGTTTTATTAAATGCCAAAGTCCTCTGAGTACCTGATGTCCTCCTTGCCATTGGCATAGTTGATCTTCCCTCTAAAACCTTGAGAGCTGATGTTAACTGTGGAGTTGTATCAATGCCAAAGGACAAAACTGTGAACTCAATCATAGTTGGGTTTAATGCAAGTTTTCTCCAAATAGACTGGACCTCTCTGCAGTGAGCAGCATTCTTACTGCAGTAAGTCAATTTCTTATACTCTTCTCTAACTACCTCAAAAGGTCCTTGAAGAAAGGGACAATATACATCTCTGTACTTCTGTGACCATCTAAGTCCTGGTACACGGTAAATAGTTAACACTACTTGTATGGCTGAATGAATGAGTGAATGACTGTAGTCAGATACACAACTCACCAAAAGTTCTGAATTTGCTTATTTGAATGAACTTCTTTTACCAACATCTCCTGAAAAGGTACTGCCACCAACCAAATCTCTTAGAATAAATTTCACCTTGAACTCTTTCATCTCCTATATCACCTCAGTTTCTTATTATCATTCAGTAATAAAGTCTGATGACTTTGACTACCCTGTCCTTTTCCTCTTCCCTCCTTCTTTCAATCTTACTCAAATTCTTATTGCTTCTCTACCCAGCAGCCCATCTCCAGTGTTGATGTTTTCCATTCTTTACTGGGGGAAAGGCAATCTTTTGCAAACTCAGATATGAGAAAGTTGTTTCCTTATTTAATAGTTTATGAATAATCCCTTTTACCTAGAATTCTTAAACCCCAGAATTCTCAAGCTTGGATCTGCATTTTCTAGATGGCACATTAGAACATGGATTGCAGGAAGCCACACCCATAGATCCAGTAAGTCTAGTGTAGAACTTGATAATTCGCCTTTCTAACAAGTTCCCAGGTCATGTTGATCCTTTGAAAACCATTGCCAGTATTGGTTTCCTGTTTTAGTGGCATATAGTGATTCAAAAGATTATCTTAATTTTCAGTGCCAAAGTAGTGGGACCAAGAAGGAAGAAACAGCATGAGTTTCTTCACAAAATTTCTGATGTGAGTTTAATTTTACTCCAATTCCAACACAGTTGAAAAATTTATAGTTCTGTAGGCATTTTCATGTGTATCTCAGTGCCTCACTTCATCACAAAGTTTGTCGTCGTAGAGATGCATCGCAGAGCAGTGATTCCCACCAGGATTTAGCATGAGTGAGCTGTGTCACGGTTAATGCGTGGCTAAGATTCCTCTAGACTTCAAGTGCCTTCAGCCGCAGACCGCTTCTCCTTCCCAGACAATGGAACCAATGAAAATCCTGTCTCCACTGCAGAGCCAGTGAGGGCTTTTCAGTTTACAGAGAACTAGTTTTCCAATCCCCTTCAGATTGCTTGCCTGTCCTCTCCAACTCCTCATTTCCATTTCCATTTTTCAGACTTCAGGCCCTGCAGCTTGACGAAGGTAATGCGTTTTCCCTACCAATTAGTTTAGCAGAAATCTTGAATGGTTGATATTGCAGCAAACAATGTTTCATTATGCTCTCTTGATTTCAACAGAGGGATCACTGTTACTAAAAGAAACCAAAGCACACTGCAGAAGGTTGAGTTACTGAGTTACGGCCCAAAAGTGGAGACCACAAGGGAGCTAGACTCCATTGAGAAAATGCATGGGTGACTGTGGGTGCCCAGGAATGCTTCAGAAAAGAGTTCATGATCAGCATCAATACACATGTGTGTTTTATGAATAAGAGTAACTATATTCATATTCCTAAAGTGCTTGCAAATCTCTGGCTCAAATGTACCCTTCAAACTGTTTTCAGGGCTTTCCCTGAAACGGTATGCCATTTTCCAGGCAGGAAGTGTTGAGTCTGAATTTCCTCAGGCCGCTGCTCATTTTTGAGAGGTTATGTCTTAATTATCTAAGACCCTGAAACACTGTCTTATAGCATTCTTCCAGCAATGAAACCTAAAATGAGTGGTAAAAATGATTTCAGCATCCTCATGCCTCGCCTATACAACCAGTCATAAATTACAAAATAAGTAAGCACACAAGATTTTCCACTTGTGGGCAGGAAGTTTAGAAAGATAACTAGGCTAAGAGGGAAGAGAAGAACATTGCAGGTTGAGAGGTCCGATGAGGGAAAGGCCACAGGCTAAAGGCATCATGGGTTTTCTGGACATCAATACAGGCAGTATAAAAGGAGAGATGGGTCCATTCAAAGTGACCTGTGCGCCAGGTTAAATCGCAGGCAATCAGAATATCCAGTTGATGTGCATTTAGCTAGCACTGTACACATTTATATTTATAATTTACACATTCTACCAAATTCCTCTTTTATTAAACAGCCTTCTTTTTTCGTCTGATTTTATTTTATTAGTACCTGTTTGCAATTCATGAAGTTTACAATCATCCCGGAGTGTGGTTACGTGTACACATTACAGCTTTATTTTATTTTTTACCCCCTCCCCACTCCTCCTCTGGTTCCCCAATTACCTTTTTCATACCTGCTGATATTATTTGTCTTAGCACAGGTTATGGCTTATAATGTTTGCATTGATTAGGGTTATTAGGTTCCTGTGCATGGCAAATCTTTATCCCTCTCATTTTCCCTTCCCTTCCCCTTTCCCCCTTCCCTTGGTTCCTTAGACCACTTTCCTATTGGACAAGATCATTAAACAGAATCTTCTATAATCACCTTAATTCTTCCAGTTTTTCTCAGATTGTTCTGTTAGAGCTCAGATTTTGAGTTTGCTATATTACTGTTACAAATGATGCTAATAATCAGAACATATTATATTTATGTCATTGAGACCTCATAGTAACACTGGGGAAAAGGCGCCACTGATTTTATTACTTCCATGTTACAGATGGAAATCTTGAGGCTTACAGATTTTAAGTGGTCTAAGAGGTGGCATAGCAAGTCTCTGTATAATATTTCTGTTTATGCTGATTTCTTTGACAGTCCCTGAGCATTTCTTTCAAGGGCTCTAGCGCTCTATGTCCACTAAGTTACATTCTACTCTAGGCTCAGCTCAACTTCTGATAAAATACCCACCTTACTTCCTTTCCTACATTTTTAAATATAATCCATGATCCAGTCTTGTCTGCTACATTGACACCAAATTATGACATTTTTGAAATGAAACGTGGGACATTAATGATCTAGCTCATATGATATGTTTCAGTTTCATTTAGTTGGATAATTTTGTTATTCTGATATTGTCACTTAGAGTGTTAAACATGTGCTTTGTGCCACCTTTGAACTGGAGACAATAAGTTGGCAAAACCCTAAAGAAAAGAGAAGCAGATTGGACCTGTATTATTAAGAGGTACCGAGTGAAGTAATACATTTCCCAGACTTTGAGGAGATGGTGGAGGGCAGTAAGCGAAAGGAAAGTCTTTGAAACAAAAAAGAGGCTCAAAAAAAGAAAAAGAAAAAAGAAAACAAAATTCCCACAATTTTACCAACATTGTCTCTTAAACATCTCTAAAACAAAGAAGAAAGAAAGAAAGAAAGAAAGAAAGAAAGAAAGAAAGAAAGAAAGAAAGAAAGAAAGAAGCCTATCTTCTTTCATGTTGGAGAAGGTCAGATAGTAGTGATGAAGAAATGCAGAATTCTTCATCTTTCTACTAAATGCAGCAATTTACCTTTCAAATGTAGATATTTTGGTCACATATTTTGCTACTTTCACAGTGAAGAAAGGCCCCTCTTATATTTCCTGTGAACCAAGTGCTGGGAATTCCAGCAGACAAACATTTTACCTCCCCTCAAAGAAACTGCTGTCTGAAAGAAATGGATTAGAAAACAGTAGCTATTCTAAAAGGCATAGGTGCTCAGTCCCTGTCATTTAATGGCATGAGGCATTCTTTGGACTATTCCTATTTACTTTCTTAGGAGTCTTTTTGGCAAATGCAATTTTCTAAGTTGTCTTTCCATGAATAAGTTTTCTGTAAGCATAGAAGGTCATTTTATTATCTTGGTTTAGCTTTTATTTATACTAAACTAAAAGATGAGCTTGTTATATTTGAGGTTTGGAAAGTCTGAGGGTGAGAAATCAGAAACTAATTCCTTTAGCTCCTGCCTCCCCTTAAATAGAGCAAAGTTGCCCACATTGAAATCAATGTCAGTTTTTAAAACATTGGTCTTTCTTCAGAGTTGTTTTGGATCCTGACAACCATCAAAACTTGGCAAGCAGGCCCTACCTGCCTGGCAGGAAGTTATATTTAGTACTGTGTGCAACTTTATTTTCCAGGCTCAGGCATACTCAACTCTTGCTGCTGAGTTTCAGTGCTCACACTTCCAAATAAAAAGAGTGTCTGGAATTCTTTCATGCCTCATGGATGCTTTGACAAACATTCTCACCAAATTCAGAATAATCGGACACCAGCAAAGCCTCTTTGCTCGGAGACTCTCTATTGTTGTGTGGCTAAATTAAACAAGTTTTCTCTTGGTCGTTCCTTAGCCTGTCTGCCAGTCCAAGCAATCTCTGAAGAAGAGCTTTCCGGCACTCGATATCATATAGCAGAATGGAAGCAGAAAGGAAGCCAGGAAGAGAAGTGGGGAGGCGGAGTGAAAGAAGCAGCACTCATGTGAGACTCGTATTTACTCCGTTGTGCCGCTGAAGCAAACACAATGATGACTAAAAACCTGAGGTGGCTCCAGCGTATTATCAAGCTAATGTAAAAATCCAGAATCTGTCTCCTTGCTTTCTTTTCATGTGAAGTTACTTGACTCCAAGCCATTCTTGAGAAGTGGCATGATGAGGTCTAATACCACAATATACTACTTAGGTACCAGTTCCTTCTCCTCTTCTCCTAATCCCTCTCTTCCTTCATAGGTGGGCAGCCTTGCAATGATCACTTAGCATACCTGATCTTTAGATATTTTATGTCTTATGTAGAAATGCTAAATTATCTGCTGTACCTCTCTGCAAAGGGTGTTGTAAGAAATCAGTGAAATTATGGATACTTTTTCCAACAGATGTGCACAACCCTTTTTTTTTGTTTTTTGGCACCGGGGATTGAACTCACAACCTCGTGCTTGCCAGACAGGTGCTTAAGCCACTGAACCAAACTCCCGGCCCTTTTCCAACAGATGTGGCTAACCCAAAGCTAGAGTAGAGAAGGCAGTAAGGAAATATTGGGTCATTGAATGAATAAGCGAATAGGAGCAACATAAAAAAAAACAATTTTGCGCAGTATGAAGTAGGACACAGCAGTAGTCTCATGTGAAAAAAAAAAGTTGAACCATGACACTTGTCAAAAGCCTTTTACATTCATAGTGATTCTTCATAAAGGGGATTCTTGGCAAAGCATTTTCTAGGACTCAACCTTTTAGAATATACTTCTTTGCTGACTGTGATCAGTGCTGGTCAAAGATGGTATAACAAACACTTCAGTAGGGCTTTCTTTATTGCTTTGAAATTGTCAGGAGACACCAAAGCCGGAGGGAAGAAGGAGTTGCCTAAATATCTATAAAGATCCATGAATAATCACAGACGACTTTCCTGGGCATTGGTGAAGTGCCACTTAAGGAACTCTGCTATGCCTCATCCTCAGCGCAGTCCTCTACACCCTGTCCCCACCACAGTTTTACCCATGTGGGAAAGACACTTTGAGGAGTAGGATGAGGAAACTTGTTAGAGTCATGAATTATTGGACTAGTAGAACATACAGCAAAGTTTTACTGCTGTTTTCTGAAGCCAAAAAAGGAGGTATCTCTATGAAATCTTCACACGGGTATTGGCTGGCTGCCTGCTGTGCCCCGTTGGCTGCCTGTGTAGGCAGACGGAACAGGAGAGGCAGTGGAGAAAACAGCCCAAAACCCCACCATGTAGAAAGATACAGATATGTGAATTTCCCCAGGTCCATTGAGAATGAAGAAGGAGATCTCACTTAAATAAATAAACTCACATAGGATGGTGGGCTGGGGCCAGAGGATCTGAGCATTGAAGGCAGGAAGATGAATAGCCCACATAAAGATGGAGGAATTGAAGACAGGAACTGTGATGTCTCACATCGGGCACATACGAGAGGTCCTAAAAGGCTTGAGAAAGAGCTCACAGGGCCCCCCAGCGCCGGCATGTGGATCTCGCCTAGAACAAGGTCGTGAAGAGCAGTGAGCACTGCTGAAGGGCAGACAGACCAATAGATGGCCCCGTGGTATTTCCCACACTGCTCCAAGTCCCGGCACAGGGAAGAAGAGGACGACGCTGGGAATTCAAATGGACTTTAACCACTACAAGTGAAAATGAAAATCTATCAGACCTTCCTGAGAAAATGCTAAGGATTAATGGATGCAAAAAATAAATGAGGAAAGCTCTTTATTCTTTACAAACCAGGAACGTCTACGGCATGGGCTGACTTGGAAAAGACTGAGCTTCTAGTACCAGTCTTTGGTAAACAGCTAATGTAGACTAAAGTGGCAATGTTGTGAATGTTAAGTGACCTGGATACCCCAAACGCTATAACAGATTCTGCACTTTAATCCATTTTTTTCAGATCATATCTTTTACCTAGACTAGAAAAATATGGTGCTTACCCAGCCCACTTCCTGTTTCCCCATAATCCATCAGTATTTTCTAAGTGATCAGACCTAACGCCCCCGAGAGATATCAAGATGCCCAAGTAAGCCTCTCTCATGTTGGAATAATTCAAACATAGGAACCATCCTCATCTTCCCGTGAAAGCTGTGCCTCTTGTCTTGGTGTGCGTGTGTCTTCTCTTATACTCTACATTTTCCAGGCTAAATTTAATAATAGCAAATATAACTGAGGGTCCGCCTTAGATGCAGAAATTTAGAATAATCTATCCAGAATTTGTAAAATTGAAAGAAAACACTACCACCTTAAAAATCACTGGCATTTTTCTCACTTGATAGGCACACACAGCTAGGATGTTGAAATATTCTTCTGGTTTAAATAATACAAGATTTTAAGCTGTTAGGTTATGTCAGACCAAAAATTGATAAATTTTTCTGTAAGGAGACAGAAAATCAATATTTTGTGTTTTGTGGTCTATACAGTCACTGTCATACCTTTCAGAATCTACTGTGCTAGATAATACAAAGTCAGTCATAAACACAATTAAATGAATAAATGTATTCTAATAAAACTTTATTTTAAAATGCAAGCAGCAAGCAGATTTGATACCTAAGTTATTATTTGCTGATCCTGTAGTAGAGGATTTATTAATTGAAATATTTAAAGAAAATTTCCTCTTGCTTCTGTCACTATTATAAAAAGGTCATACTTATTATTAAAAATGTGAAAATCACAAAGAAAATTATCATCCTCAGACAATTGTTATTAAATTAGTATGGGTTTTTTTCAGTTGTTGATAAGTTATTTTACATATTATAAACTTACCATTTAATTTTATATCCTGTTTTTATCCGTAAAATGATTTTGGAAACTTTTAATATCTTATGTTAAACTTTATTATAAGCATTATTTTAAATAGCTATGTAATATTTCATTGGGTAAATATGCCAAAGCAAAAGTTATATAAATAAACATTCTTTCTCTACCGTTTGGTTTATTTTTCATTTTTTTTATTAGGAAAAAATACTGCAGGAAAGCATATTTACGTATTTTCTCCACATTTGATTTATTTTCCTAGCTTAGTGTATTAAACAGCTTTCTCACTGCTGCAAGCAAACCCTACAGCACAAGTTACAGGAAGGGGGGTTTATTTGGCTCAGTTTTCAATGGGTTCTGACCTGAGTTGTACAGCTATGGTGGCCAAAGAGCCAGCAATGGCACAGAGAAGTGCATGATGAGGAAAGTCGCTCAACTCGTAGCAGCCAGGAAGCAGAGAGACAGGAAGGGGCCAGGGCACAAATACACCCTTCTGGGTCGTGTTTCCAGTGACCCACGTCCTACCAGGCCCCACCTCCTAGCAGCACAAACATCTACAAGCTGATCAGTTGATTTGCCCTCTGATTAATGTAGCAACTCCACGATCCGACTACCTTCCACAGCCCCACTGTGAGCGCGTGAGATTCGGGGGAGGGGGAGATATTTTCGATACTTGTCTGTAAAAATGGAATTATTGCGCAGAGCTTTTGAACACTTTAAATCTCCTATCACATTATCTTCAAATGAATTTCCATTGTCTCTGCATTCCCTACAGTAATGAATAACCAACTCTTATGGTTTATATCTAGATGCTCCCCCAATGATCAAGTGATCATAGAGGTGGGGAGGTGCTTAGATTATGGGGGCGTCGAAGGTGACTTACTCTTAAGTGGTGAGATCTGGTTGGATGAGGCGGGTGTCTGTAGGGGTGACCCGGAAGGATTCATCTGCCTTCCGGGTTCCTCCCTTATGCACTGCTTCCTGTATACCGTAAGTAGCTATTCTTCTGCCTTACCCCACTGCCCTGTTATCTTGCTTGTAGCCACTGAAGTATGGCTGGAAACTTTTACAAACTGTTAGCCAAAATAAACTTTTCCTCCTTTAAATTGCGGGTGTTGGGTGCTGTCCTTTGGTGACAAGGAGAATGACTAAGACATCAAGTTTATTTTAATGCACATTTATCAGCACCAGGACTGACTGGTGAAAGGAAAAATATGCTGTATTTTGCAAAAAAAAAGTGATAACATTGTTTTCATTTATATTATCTCTTGTATATTTTCCATGTTTATTATCCATTTATTATTTTCTTTTTTTATGACATATATTCATAATGAGATAATTTTGTAGATGATGATTAGTATTAGGTACAAGCACAAGGTCAGAGAGATTTTCTTATATAAATAATATCTATAAATTGCTGAATGCTCATCATAACTGTGTGTGTATACATGTGAGTGTGTGTGTGTGTGCGTGCACAAGATGTTACTTAAACCTCACAGCGACATTATACGATTGTGATCTAAGCTTTTTCATACAAGCTGATGTCCCATAAGCACTGAGTGCTGCATCAACTCCAAGAGTGAATCTGCCTTGCATGTATCTCTGTTTACTCTCAGTAACACTTGGCTATATTTATTTAGTATTTAACCATGGGAAATTGTACACAATATATTACACACAATCATTCCAATCACACAGTAACTGTAATATTTCTTATCAGTAATATTTTAATAAGAGGTCTAAGCACAGCACTCTGTCTCAGTCTACATGAGTGCTAAGGGGCCCGGGCAAGCCCCAGGTGTGCCTGGCTCCAAAGCCTGCCATTAAATGTTGGCTGCTGTGGTCCTCTTTCTGCCCTCTGCTCAGGGCTTGGACTTCTAGATTCTGCATCCTTTCTTGGCGTCTTTTGATATTTCTGTTGAGGGATCCCTGGTGGATGTCTCTTTGGGCTGCTTGGGATTCAGCTTTTGAAAGGACTTTCCTTGTCTTTCTCTTTAGTTTCCCCAAAGCCTGCACACATAGGTGTGCACACACACATATACAAGATTTTAGATGAAAGAACTTTCCAAAACCCTTCCTAGAAAAGGAGAGAGAAGGCTTCAAATGACAATTTCTTTCTATGCAGAATTTGATTTTAATGTTTTAATTCTTTCACTGAAGTGGTTTTGGGCTTTTTAAGTTCTTCATTAAACACCATATTCCTGTCAGTAAACAAAATTCTTTCTACTAAAATAACCTGTATAACTAATGTAGGTCCAGTTTTAAACTTTTGTAGGATGAGATCAGATTATGCAATTTTAATAAAGGTAGTTCTTTCTTTTTCATGTGTGGGAGACTTTATAGTCAGACTTTTCATTTTTCTCCATGCAAATGAGCTTCAGACAAATGGTACTGGTGACCCTAGCCTTCCTAAACACCTCTATTCCCTTTTTCTTTCCCTTTGGCCCAGCTCAGAAACCATATATTTAAGTATCATTTATCATTTAGCTTTTAAATTTGGTTGTAGTTTGTACTTAAATAAATGCTTGATTCTGAAAATGTACACTTCTATAGCTTGTGCCTACCTACAAAAGGTTTTCTTTTATTTCAAACTAATCTCCTTTACGAATCTAAACAGGGTTGGGCTGATGCCATTCTGTGTTCTAACCAGGATGCTTTCAAGCTAAATGACTTGAGTACCCCTATGGTCATGACAGAGCCTCCACCTGACTTCTAACTCATCCCAGATCCTAGTTTTCAACCACTCTGCCTAGACTTCCTGATAGAAAGAACTCCGTGCTTTGCCTATTTTCTCATTATCTGTTCTCTAAGTGTTTGTCCAGAATCAGACTTAATATGACCCAAGAAGATGGGTTTGCAACCTTATCACATATTTGGATAACTCAACCACCAGGAATCATCCTTTTCTTTCAGAAAAAAAAATTGTCTTCCTGGTGCTTCCTACTCTTGGTTTCTTCTTTTGAACTTAACACATTCCAAGTGAAGTTTAAGGTAATAGCAAATATTGCTAATGCCATTATTTAAATGGAAAAATCTGGAAGTATTTTCAAGGAATTATAAAATTAAAAAGAACTACTGACTACCTCAAAATCACTATTGATTTTATTACTGGACAGGCAGTTTTTCTGGGAGATTAAAACATCTCTCCTGACTAAATACCAGCATTTCTCAGGATCTTTTACTCTGTCAAGACCCAATGCAAACAGAATCTCCTCATAGACTTATGTTTGGTCAAGAATGTGGCCCCAATTCCAGCTCTGGAGTAATCCTTAGTATTTCAATATACCCTGTGTTGAGAAGTCTGTTGCTGGGTCAGAAGCACCATTCCTAAGATATGTACAACAAAGCCTCACCTACTGAGAACAGACAGGTTAGGAGATAAAAATGTAAATGTTAGCCTCACCTTACTTTTGCAGCCATGCTCTGAAAGGAATCTTGGGCTTATGTCAAGTTCAGAGGATCAAGAACCACTCATTGACCTAATAACATGATGGCAAATAAACTCCAGACTCAGCTGCTTGTTCGAAGCCACCACCATTTCACCATATGACTTTGGTTCCCAATTCCAAATCTTTTCTGATCTCACCATCTGGGTACAATTTTCCTGATGATAGAACTATAGAAATTTTCTTAGAGTTGAAATTGCGCATTTCTGGATTGAGCCTCTTGGAAGTTATGCCTACTTGGGCAGATTTCACCATCTATTTAAGCTTCAGTCTCCTCATGCAGACAATAAAGCATCTTGTACTATGCTTGCAAGACTTTAAACACTCTAAAGTTGGTGAAAATTCAAAGTATAGTTCTTGGAACATAGTAAGTGCTCATAATGTTATTTCTTGCCTATCTTTTCTCTTTCCTTTCTATTCTTTCTCTTTTACCTTCTTCATCCTTTGTGGGGGGTGGTCTTTTATCTTTCTTTCACTGAAATTCTAGTTATTAGTGAAATCTGCGCTTTTCTTACAAGCACAAACTTGTTTTGGAATTTTAGTCTGAATCAAGGAAGGAGGTAAGCTGTATGTATATTATAGAATAAGAATGGGGAAAAATTCAAAAAGTCAAGAAAAAGAAACATACATTTTGAAGATGAACGTTCAGTGACATCTTCACAATTCATGGAAAAGAAGCTGACCCCAGATTTGGATTCTCCAAGAATGTAACCTGAAGCTCAGCTGTGCGCTGGTAACTTCCATCCTTGCCTTTTGTCCACTCATTCCTGTGGCTCTGATTCCTTTTAAACCGCTGGTTCTGAAAACATGATCCCTAGAGAATTATGATAATCATCTCCAAGGAATGTTTAGGGATGCTAGTTTTAGGGCTCTGTCCCGTACCTACTGAATTGGAAATGTGGATGGGATCCAGTAGTCAAATATGTTTCAAGATGCCCTCCTGATCCTGTTGACCACTCAAGTTCCAGAATCACAGTCTTTAACTAATGCTAGTACAGGTGCTCCTTTTACACCAAGAAGGAAAAGGCAGTCCCTACCGTGACATTGTGTTGTCCAGGCTTCACGAACATGTATACTTTTGGTTAGCTAATGCCAAATTAAATTCAGTGTTCCACGCTATGATTCAGATATGGGTGAAGGATGTTGATTCACCTAACTTGTTTCCCCATAAATGCCTTTGAAGTGTCTGAGTTAAGTAAACGCTCTCAGTGAACCCTAACTTTTCTGCTTGCTCTCTTTCATAAAGTTCCTATGAAAACCCTCTCTTGGATCCTGCTCAGAGGAGGTCATGAAGACCAGGCAGGTTTGTAAGTCCCATTTCTCAAATTATGGGATCTGTATGCTATGAAAATCATATTGCCACATATTTTTATTGCTGCACCACCCAACTCCAAGGAACCTGAAGTTCATATTCCTCCCAAATAAAAATGAGTACGAAAAATGTAATGCCCACAACTGCCTTACAAATTATGGTTATGCACCACAAATTATGTATGAATAAATTACATTTTATATTACAAATCACGAAATCAAGAATGAGATTGATTTCCACAGCAGTTGCTATGGAACTCCCCACTCCAGCCCTCTGCTGAGTTCACCTGAAGCTCATAGCTTCTCACTTCCAGTTCTTCTCACCCTTTAGGCACAGAAGTGCATAGAACAGGGACCACTCCCCATAGTGAGACAAAGCAAGAGTAATTATTCCACCTTACAGTGCCTCAGCAGAACCATCCGAGATAGAGTTTGCGTGGTTAGTCGGGTGACCCCCAGAATGACTGAGACACAGAGACCCATGATATTCATGGCTCGTTCAAAGTGTTTTCACTCAAGGTTTGTTTTAACAGTAGTTTCAGGAGACTGCAGGTATGCTATTGAGTTCATTAGGGTTGTACATATAAGTTAAAGCAGGCTAGGTTTCTTTCCTTTTTCTATTATAGTGAAACAAAGTGTAAAACATACTGTTGTTAATATTCTCCAATCCCCTAGCATTGTCCCAAATCTAAGAAGTGGTTTGTACTTGTCGGGAAAATCAATTCCTGTTGAAAGCACACGTTCCCCAAATTGTCCATCTTTTGTACATCATGTGAAGATACACAGTGCATTTTCATGATTCTTGCTACTTGCTGATTTTCCCAATACCTGCACAACGTGCATGAGGACATGTTACCTGACATGCAGTAAGTTCTCAACATATAGAGTGAAGGAGACAATCATGTAGTACATCTCACAGTAGAAAATTAGGACCTTAAATTTTGAGACTCACCAGAGGTCCCATCCCTGCTCAATCATGCAGGAAGGTCTAAAACTATCACATCTTCATGGCTCATCTTCTGTTTTTCCTTTTCTTCCTGATACTGCCATTAAGGATGCATGTTTCCTCAATATTTTTCAATCACTAGAAAAAAGTTATGTAAAGGAAACTAATTAGTCAGAAAAAATTTATACTGAAAAGTTATAGCTTGTGTCTTTTGACAAAGGAGGATTTTGGTAGCTGAATATGAAGAGTACAAAAGTTAGCATAGTGTACACATGAATGGATTATGACCAGAGGAACTACTCAAAGTCGTGCTCTTCTGAAGGCTATTATTATGTCCAAACCATGGCATAATATGATTGCAAATTCTAATGACATTCTTTTATTTAGGAATCAAACAGTGTGTTTGAGAAATCTTTTATGTGCAAAGCCCTCATCTTGTTACTTTTGAGAAAATGAGATTCCATCTTGCTTAAAAAAATGGCAATCATTGAGAAATCAAAAAATAACAAATGTTGGTGAAGCTGCAGGGTGAAAGGAACCCTTCTGCACTGTTGGTGGGCATACAAACCAGTATAACCGCTATGGGAACCAGTATGATGATTCCTCAAAAAACAAAAACAAAAAGAACTAGATATTTCATTTAAATCAGTTATTTCTCTTCTAAGTATCCTCCCAAAAGAGTTAAAGAAATCATATTATAGTAATACATACAAATCTATGTTTATAGCAGCCCAATTCATAAGAGCTAAATCTTGGAAGTGGCCTACATATCCATCAAAACGTGAATGAATGAAGATACACAATGGTGTAGTATTCTTCCATAGAGAAGAATAAACTTGAGGCAATTATAGGAGAATGGTTGTACCTTGAGACCATGTTAAGTGAAGTAAATCAAACACACAAACTTAAATATTGCCATGATTCTCTTATATGAGAAACTCAAAAAATAAATGAAGAGCAAAATAAAACATAGGTAATAGTAGACAAGGAGATAGATCTTCTGTGTGAAAGAAGGGAACAGAAAGATGGAGCGAAGGAAAGGGAGGGGAAGCAATGCTCACTGTACAATCATCGTGGGGAGTTGGTACAAGGACATGCTGCAGCTTGTTTTTTTAAAATTCCCTTCTCTCCTCCTCCTTCCCTCATTGTCTACTTCTCATTGCCGTTATTAATCTCAGTTCATGTTTGTAACATATAATGTCCACACTCTTTGAGGTTATTAGGATCATTAATTTTCTAATGTTGAACCAATTTTGACTGCCTTATGGCAAAGAAAGGTTAATCGTGACTTAGTATCATTTTTTTATACTACAGTAATAGGTAAATGGATGTTAAGATGTTGTATTTGTGTTAATGAATGATATTATTTACAATTTTTCTTTCTTTTTTTTTGTCTCACATGTTTTGTTATCAAGATTATTCTGACCTCACAAATGCAGTTTGGAGAGAGTGCTTTTCTTTCCATATTGGGAAGAGTTTATTTAAAATAGGGTTATCTGTTCCTTGAATGCTTGTCAATATTTCCTCAGATAATCATCTAACACAGAATTTTCTTGGTAATGTGATTTTAAAATACTAGTTTGTGAAATCCTGTGTTGCTTGCTTTGTTTGACTCTCATCTTTGTTCTGTTCTGTTTTGTTTTATTATCTTTAAAATAAAAAATAAAGTACTAATTTGGTTTCTTCAATATTTGTAGGAATGATGAAGTTTTCATTTCTTATTGAGTAAAATTAGGTAAACTTCATATTTATAGGAATTTATTTTAACAATGTCTTCCTATTCATTCTTTGTATATTTCTCTAATACATGTATTTTGAATTTCTTCAACTACTGCACTTTTACACTTTTTTAAAACCATTTTTTAGGCTCATTTATGCATTTTATTAGTTTTTTAGTGAACCACCTTTTGGCTTTACAGAGTCTTACCATTGTAAACTTATTTCCTAATTTAGTGTGTCAAATGTTTTCTGAGAACCACGAGGTAGTCACTAAGAAAGTCACAAAACTAGATGTCAAGTGATTTTCTGTGATGTAGGCTGTTTCTATCTCAAAGCTTTCAATTTCTGAAAGAAAGAGAGCACTTAAATTCTATAGAAAATCAACTAGAATGAAGCAACAGAAAGAAGAGAGGGAAAAAAGATCAGAGAAAATGAGATAATGGTGATTAAAAGTATAATTCTGAAAATTTAATCTCCTCTTGAGGATTTTACAGATAGTTGGGAAATGTTAGGATGGGGGAAAATTCTAAATGTCTCTCTCTAGTGATTATCAAGTCTTGATTTTCTTTGAAGAAATAAAGGACAAGGTGACCTCAGTCATCTGAAATACTGAGGACATTCCAACACTTGATGTCTGGATCCACTAAGAAAATCACATCAGAAATTAACATTGGTCTCATTTACTTTACCATAGGAAAAAGAAAATAAAAATTAGGGCTATTCAGGACACGCCAGTCCTATTTCTCATTATGCCACCTTGGAAGAGCTTAATCATAGGAACTTCTCCAGTTGGCAGTTAGAAAACTAACACATTCCAGAGAGAGTGCAACATGATACGGATGAGGGAATCACGCAGGGGCTCTCGCCATGACATTTACTGTAATGAGTTCATCCTCTTCCAAGGTTATGGAATCCTGGACTGAAATATCTCCTTAGGACCATGAGTCTGCAGAACAAATTATTCATAGTGTTTTGACTTCTGCAACACCCAGATGAGTGTTTTTCCATCCCAGTTCAGAGATAGTGGTGACAGAATTAAATATTATCAGTAATTATTAGACTTTTCCATAGACTACTCATTATTTCCCTTAACCTTTGTATGTTTATTTTGCTCTGTCATACATTTTACAGATCCAAAAATGTTGAGTTTGTTCTCCAAGATTTTGTTTCAAACAGGTCCCCTTTCTGTCTATCAAAAAATATAAAACAACAGCATTAAGTTGGAATTATATATATATATATATATATATATATATATATTTATAGAAAGAAACTCTTCATTGTCTCTTCATCTTTATGCTAATTGCAATTCCAATGTGTATATTGTGTACTTTTTGATGTTCTTCTTTTACATTGTGTTGTAAACATTTCCTTACATCTTCACAGTACTTGTGATTATTGTTCTTAAACTAGTTGGTATACTATAATCTGTATGCTACTTTGGAAATTCAGATTGTATTGATATTACCATTTTACATAAGGCTACAATCATTGTTTTATACCTTGCTGCTCTTTTGCTCTAGATTAATTTTCTTAGCATAAATTTATCGAAATAGAATGCTTGGTTTGATACATTAATGCATCTTTTTGAACTAAAATTTACCACAATTTCTTGATTCACAAGATAGGTATTACAACACACAAGCACTGTGAGAAGATCTTGGGTTTGCTGGTCCAACTGCAAATGACTGGAGTTGTGCAGCATGGTGGTATAGTGGAGAGCAAAGTGCCTTCCAAATGACTACAATAACCTTTTAGTGTGTTATTCCTACTCAGCTCAGAGGACATAATTCCTTCCAGATATGAAACGTTGCCTTTGTCAGAGACACCTTGCTTTTGTGACCTTTGCTTTTAAAATGCAATCTTGAGCAGTTGTTACTTATTTTTGTTGATTCAATTAGTTGTTGTTGACCGTGATGCTCCTTAAGAATTCACATCATTCTTAAAATCACTATGTACTTGCAAGTCCTACTGGGAAATTCATATATCAGGAATGCTATAGAAAACAGCTGACAAATAATAGAGACAGCTGTGAACTCTACTCTAGGATATAGGATGTTTGGTAACTGTGAAGACAAATTAAAGCTGACAGAATGTCATCTTTTCAGTTCCGTGTGTTGTCTAAGACATTTGCTATCCAGAAACACATCATTTTTGCACATGTGCAATTATCGTCATTTGAAGACTTTGGCGTGGTTTATAGAAATCAGGAAATAGGACTATTAGAGGATTAGCTACTAAAAAACTAACTTGAGGCTTCTGTGTGTAAACCCAGTAAAGAATAAAATAAATACAAATAGATCAGTTACTTAGATATCTACTAAAGATTGGCATCAAAATTCATAATTGTTAAATATACCCTCTGTCTTTTAAACATAGATTCCCCAGATATTCTCATCTCTACATCTATGTTTCTCAGAAAACCTAGTGCTACTTAAATTACTACTGATATGCTCATCCTTTTTACTCAGCATGCATCCTGATGATGTAGCTTAACTTTTCTTATTTGGATTTTATCTCCCTTATCACATAGCATACCATAAAAAATTATTGAATATAAATTATTAAATGTATGAGCGAGTAGTTAGCTTTTATCTGGGTTAGCAACTAGCCCTTCTGATTGTGTTGTTCATTCTTGTTCATTCTGTATTTTCCAAAGGAGTTTGGTAACCAGCTGGGTTGCAAATTCATATTTTACTAAGTTAAAAACAAAAGACAGTGCGTAATAAAAGCTTCTGTTTTGTGTAAGTTCCTTCTGGACCCGAATCTGTGCTGAAAACAAGTATGAACTGGAAAAAAAATAAGATCGTAAATTAATAGAAAATGAATGAAAACAGGCAGATTCTGTAGGGGAAATATAAAAATAGGAGAAAAATGTGGCATGGGTGAGTTATGCAGTCTTTAAAGCTTTTACCCTGATAAAAGATTGAATCAGTGCTAAATTGGGTAGTTAATATGCCAATAGGAAATATGTAGTCTTTCTACATATTTCTGATGAGATAATATAATTCAAGAAAGCAAAGCAACTGGAGAGTGAGGGGCTGGGGGATTTCTAGAAAGAATAGGGCTAAAAAGATGGAGTTCAAATTGTTAACTGAGGACTGAGTCACGTCTGATGAAGCACATTGACAGCAAGTGTTATGGATGGGGTCTAGATGTTTCCCCAAAGCCTCACTGGGTCATGGGGGTGGTGACTTTCAGGAGTGACTGAATCTGGAGTTTGTGATTGATTCCTGGTCTAATGCTGGAATTAAGGATGTGAATGGTACATGGGTCCTAGGGCAGGTAGCCTGCATACAATATAAGGGACTGAACAGGTTTGCTCCTTCTTTGCTTGATGTTTTTGGTATTTTCACTGCCATGAACATTTGCTCCTCTGCCACTCCAAATGACTTCAGAGTCAGTTGATTGTGGACTGACTCCTCTATGAACTGTAAGCTAAATAAACCTTTCATCTTTGAAATTTGGCACTTACTATTTTTTCTCAACAATGAGCAAAGTAACTAAAATAACATGGATAAAAAGGAAAGAAGAATAGGTCTGTAACTCACTCAAGAAATGCATATTGTGGCATTAGTACAACTAAGTTAACTTGGAGTTAAAATAAGAATATCAGTGTATTTGGAGGACTATGATGGTACACAGAGTTTAGGATGTAGCCCATCATTATTTCATATATAAAGACCAGGCAGATATATTTGTTTCTAGGAGAAAAGTCAATCATTTGCGCTTCAACCCCCAAGATAACCCCAGTATAAAAATTACCAATTAATGGATTTTAAACTAAGTATTATAATTATGTTTACTGGAATACAGCATACTAATGAAGTCAGAATGAATGAAAAAATAGAAATTCTCAGTCAAGTAATAGAAGCCATAAAAGAATGAAAATTCTAAAAGTAACAACATATTACAGTAATACTTTGGAACATGAATGCTTCTGTTTGCAAACAATTTAGTTCACAAACAGAAATGTTCAGCAAAATTTTGTTTCCATTCACAAACTCAGCATCAAGTGACTAACACAACCACAGCTATCTTCTCCAGAATCATGGACTGAATTAAAGTCATGAACAAAGCTACCATCATAACTGAATAAAAGCTTTACTTGGGTGGGCTTATGAAGATGAGAGAGAAAAAAAGCAGTGAATTTGAAGATGGATAAACAAATTGTATCAAGCCTGAAGTAAAAAGAAACTTAAAAATTATTAGGAAGGAAATGACAATTTCTCTGGGATATATGTTGTTCTATCAAATGATCTAATATATACATTAAACAAAGAGTGAAAAAAGAGACTAGAACAGTAATTTTACTTTTTTTATTATTGTATATACAGTAACACCTCACTTCAGGAATGCTTCTATTTGCAAGCAATTAAGTTTTCAAACAAAAGTGTTTGACAAAATTTTGCTTCCATTCGCACACTCCACCTTGGGTGACAAACACAGCTGTGGCCATCCTCCTCACACAAACACAAACATGGCTATCTTCCAAAATTATAAAACACATTAAGTTCACAAACTGAGGAACCAATGTACATATATTAATTGTACAAATTAATGGGGTTCACTGGGACGTTTCCAAGCAGGCACGTACCACACATCGATCATTTCCACCCCCCTTTCACTCTCTCTTACCCTCTTGTCTTCTCCCCAACCTTCTTCCCAGTTTCCAATAGTTTCTCTTCTATTGTCAGGGCATCCTTCTTTTAGTGTTTCTACATGTAAGAGAAAACACGTGACATTGGTCTTTCTATGTCTGGCTTAAGACATTTTATTTTTTAAAAATTAGTAAGTATTCCTTAATTCCATGAAAAATTTAAAAGTATTAACCCATGATGCTCAATAAAATGCAAAGGGTAAATACAAGTAAACAAATAAATACAGGATAACTAGAATAAAATAAATAAGTACATTATAACTAAGCAACTGAAAACCAAAGAAAAACAGATTATCTAAAAGGCCAGCTGAGAAAAATGACACAGTACTAAAAGAAATACACCAATTTAAAAGGCAGCTGACTCCTTAGAATAAACTATGGAAGTCAAAAGGCCGTGGAACATATCTTCAGATTGTTGAGAACAAACAAACAGTCTCTCAACCCCCAATTCTATATCCTGAAAATATACCCTTCAAAGAAGAGTTACTTAAAGATATTTTCAGATAAAAAATTGAGAACATTTTGTCATCAGACTCATATTAAGCTTATAAAGCTACCTCAGTAAAAATCAAATAATATAGAGGGAAGTTCAGATCTTCAGAAACAAATGAAAATATTCGAAACTTTTAAGTATCTATGAAAACATAAAATTACATTTTATCTCTTTATTGATTAAAACCACTATGCCTATTTACAACAAAAGCATAATTTTGTCCTGTAGATGTTTCATATACAGACATCATAAACATATGACAACACTGGTGGAGAAATGAACATATATGGGTGTAAGCACTCTACATTTTATATGAACTGGAATAGTATTAAGGTTAAACACATGATTAAAAGAAGGTGGTGATAAGAGGAAAGAGAGTGTCATAGGAGCCCAGCCCTAAAGTCAGATTGCCTGGGCTGCATTTTTGGTACTTTCATTTACTAGCTATACATCTTGAAGCAAGTTACTTGGTTTTTGGACACCTATTTTCTGTACATAAAATGAAAACCAAAGCATCTATATGAGGAGATTGTCCACAGGATTTAGTTAAAAGATACCAATAAAGTGTTTTATGTAGTTTCTAAGACATAATAAGTATTCAATAAATGCTAATGTTCCCCCCTTCAGTTTGTAAGTTTTCTGTAGGACAGTATTTTAGTTTAGCATTAAGAAATGTCTTCATGGGCTGCACACCAGGGCAAGCACTATCTGATTGACCCAGGGAGGAAGCTCCACAGCCTTCTAGATAACTGTCCCACCCCTGCTGGCTGGACACTGGGGTCTGCTCCATGTAACTGAGCTTGGAGGAACCCTGTGACCTTCCAGACAATCGCCCCACACCCACTGACCCGACACCTGACCTGTACCATGCGCTTGACCGAGGAGCAATCCCGGGACTGACAGGACAAACACACGTCAGGATCGGCTCCCTGGTCTCCTCAGCACAGATAAACAGAGGTGACGACCAACTCACCCACCTGACTGAAGAACAGACCAGAACTGAAGAGGAGAGTTGTAATTCAGGATTGAGGTGACAGGGTAAGAGATTCCTTAGACCATAGAGGGGTGAACTAAGTAGGAATACTTATCCTGGGATGCTTTGGGAGACCTGGAATGAGACCAGGAAGTACACAGGGCCTGTATTCTGCTGAGGGAGGCCAGGCATGGAGGCTGAGATTGTGAGAGGGAGCAGTCCTGAAGGAAAGACAGCCCAGTGGTACCTTTGACCTCGGGCATGGCTGCCTACATTCATCAGAATCTAGGCTGTCTGAAGTATTATGGGCTAAGATACAGGTGTTCTGTCTGCACTAGAATTATAGTTTTCTTAGTTCTGGTTAAGGAATATCCAGGAGGGGCTCCTAGAGATTGGGCAGTGAGTTGTCATTGATGCCACCAGTGCCACTAAATTTACTACTGTAGCCAAGGTAGCATAAAAGTTGATCACAACTGATTTTCTTCCTATGCCAATATTTGGAGTCCCAGGGAATATAATCAATTTAAAAAATGGATATACATACTAGAGAATGAAGAACAAAGGAAACAGAAGAACCACCCCACCAAAGGTCTCCCAACTCTCCTAAGACACATTATGGGGGCACAAACATGGAGGAAATCAAACGTCAGCTAGCAGAATTCTACAAAAATTAATAGAAGGGATAAAGAACCTAGACATTCACAAAGAGGGAATAAGTAGAAATTTCACAGCATTATCACTCAGTAGTCCCCAGGTGAATTCAGGAAACAGTAAAATAGTGGACGACATGACCTAAATGTTTCAAAACATAAATGAAAGATTTCCCAAGAACATAGAATTCTCAAAAGCATGTCATGTTGAAACACCTGAAATAATAATAAAAAAGTGTGGAATTCATAAATTGCAGAAATGACCAATGTCAAGACAGTCTCTGAAACTGAGGAAAATTAATTACCAAGAAGTGTTCAAGCAAGCTGTGAAAAAATATAAAAGAACAAGCAGAGACCATTCACCAGCTATCAGACAACACTAAGAAGACCACTCAAAGGTTAATTGGAGTTAGAGAAAAGCTAGAAGATAACATAAATTGAATTACTAATATGTTTACCGAAATCATAGCAGAAAAGTTTCTCATTATGAGAAAAGTGTTCAACACACAAGGAAGCAAGGTTTACAGAATTCCAAACAATTATGATGAAAAAAGAGACTCACCAAGACATATCCTTATTGAACTGTCAAATATCTAACAAAAAACACAGATTTTTAAAAGCAATCAGATAAAAGTAAAACAAAACAAAATTACATATAAAGGTAAACCCATTAGAATTACCATACACTACTCAACCCAAACCTTAAATGTCAGAACAGTTTAGAGTGAACTATTTCAAACCCTAAGAGAAAATAACCTCCAACCTAGACTAAACTACCCAGTAAAGCTTTCTTTCAAAATAGAGAAATAAGGACATTTCATGAAGAAGACCAGCTCTAGAGATTTGTAATTATGAAACCAGTACTCAAGGGATTACTCAACATTGTCATAGGCAGGAACAATTAAAGTAATATAGTGAAAATCTCAGATAAAATGAAAACATCAAGTAAGGGTAATGGAAAAGCCACAGCAGAAGAGAAAAGACAGGAAAAAAAAGTCATCCACACAGAAGGAATGCATCGACAGTAAGTAATGAATACATCTCATTAATATTCCTTAACATCTATGGTCTCAATTCCCCAATTAAATGACATAGACTGGAGGACTGTGGCAGTCTGTTTTCAAGAAACTCACTTTCACAGACTAAAAATTAAAGGATAAAAACAATACATCATTCACCAGAATTCTAAAAACAAGCCAAGATATCAATTTTAATGTCAGAAAAGGCAAACTACAATTCAAAATGATTTGAAGAGACAAAATTACTATTCACTTGTTAAGGGAACAATCCAACTAGAAGGGATAGCACTGATAAATATTTACATATCAAAATTGAGCACATATCTTTATAAAACAAATGCTACTGAACATACAAGATCAAGTAAATACTAACACAATCACTGTGGATGGTCTTACCTCATTTTCACAAAAATTCTGTTCAATTAAAGAAAAATTTCAATAGATATCAGAACTGAACTCTTGAATATATTGAGTTAATAACTACCTACAGAACATTCCACCCCTTATAAAGAGTATGCACTCTTTTCTGTAGCACATGCTACTTTTTCCAAAATAGGTCACATACTAGTCCACAAAGACAGCATAAGTAAATATAAAAGAATTGAAAGTACCCCTGGCATACTGTAAGACCACTGTGCTAACAAAATAGAAATCAATAATAGAAGAAAACACAGAAAAGTTTGGAGCACCTGGAAAAATAACAACACACTCCTGAATAACCAATGAGTAGCAGAATAAATCAAAGAAAAACTTCAAAAAAATTTTTTAAATCAATGATGATGTCAGTACAACTCATGATAACATCTGGGACACTATGAAAGCATTCCTACAAGGAAAGTTCATTGCAAGAATTAGGAAAATAGGGCAAACTCAAATAAATAAACTTAGAAGAATATCAAGATATTGAGAAGCAACAATAATCCTGGACCAAACTGAAATTAAGAAGGGAAATTATAAAGAGTACAATGGAAATCTATGAAATGGATACTAACACATCAACTAAAAATCAACAAATAGAAGAGCTGGTTCATTGAAAGAATAAGCAAAATAGTCCCTTAGAAAGACTTACCAAGAAAAAGATAGAAAAGAGTCACATCAAGGCAATTAGAAATGAAAAATGCATTTAGAAATTAGAAATTCAAAAGGCAAAAATCACGTTGAAATCCAGAAGATAGTCAGGAACTACTTTGATAAATTTTATCCCATCAAATTGGCCAATTTTGATTTCTAGACTCCTACAAGTTACCAGTGCTAATACAAGAAGGCACAAATATGCCAAACAACTCAACAGCAAGCAATGAATTTGACACAGTAATAAACAATCTATTAACTAAACAAGCAAACAAAAAAGCCCACAACCTGATGAATTCACTGCAAAGTTTTATAGAACCTCTAAGGATTTTACCTTGTCAATACTCTTCAAATTCTTTAAAGAAATTGAAAGGGATAGATTGTTCCAATTTTCATTTGTGGAAGCCACTATCACCATGATTCAAAATCCAGATAAAAACCCAACTAAAAAAAGAAACTACAGGCCAAGCTCCTTGATGAACATAGACATTAGCCAGTAGAATGCAGCACATCATCAAAAACATCATGTTCTTTGAACAAGTAAGTTTCATCTCAGAGATGCAAGAATGATTCTACGTATGCAAGTCAATAAACACAATGTGTAACAAAAACAGAAGCAAAACCACCTGATCATAGCAAAAGATGCAGGAAAGTCTTTCATCAAAACCCAATACCCTTTCATGATAAAAACCCTGAAGAAAACAGGTATGGAAGGACCATACTTGAATTTTATAAAAGCTGTTTATGATAAACCAAGAGCCAAAATCATATTAAATTAGAAAAAACTAAACCCATTTCTTCTAAAATAGAAACAAGGATGCCCACTACTACCATTTCTACTTGAAATATTATACAGAGCAATCAGGCAACAGAAAGAAATAAAAGGCATGCATATGAGAAAGGAGGAGCTAAAATTTACATTATTTGCAAATGACAGGTTACTGTACATGGAAGACCCAAAGATCTCCTCCAAAAATCTCTTAGATGTAATGACAACTTTATAATGTAATAGAATACACAATCAATGCACAAAATTTGTTAGCACTTGTGTATGCCAATAATGAACTCAATGAAAAGAAAATCATGATAACAATATCATTCACAGTAGCTTCAAGAAAAATGAAATACCTAGGAATTAACCTAAGCAAGAAAGTGAAGTACATCTACAAGGCAAAGCACAATACTCTGAATAAGGACATTGAGGAGGACATCAAAATATGGAAAGATGACCTCTGCTTCTAGATAGGCAGAACCAATATTGTCAAAATGGTCATACTTGCAAAACTTACACAGATTCAGTGCAGTCCCACTCAAAATACCAACAGCATACTTTACAGATCTAGGGAAAACAACCCTAAAATTCATGTGGACCCAAAAGAGACCCAGAATAGCAAAAGCAATTTTGGACTACAGGACTAGAACATGAGGCACTAAAATAACGGGGTTCAAGCTACACTACAAAGCAAAGTGATAAGGTCAGCATGGTACTGGAATAAAAATGACACACAGATAAATAGAATGTAACAGATATTATGGAAACATCCCCAGACACACTCAACTATTTGATTTTGACAGAGGGTCCAAAAGTTTACCTTACTTCAGAAAGAATGGTAATCATCAAGAAATCAGAAATAGTAAATGCTGGTGAAACTGGTGAAAAAGGAAACCTCCTACATTGTTGGTGAGAATATAAACTAGTACAAACATTATGGAATTCTCTATGGAGATTTTTCAAAGAACAAAAATCAGAATTCCATGTGACTCAGTTATCCCCTTTCTGGAGATCTTCCCCAAAGAGCTCAAGACATCATATTACAGCACTACATGCTTATCAATGTTTATAGCAGCACAATTAATAAAAGCTAAATCCCAGAACCAGCTTGTATACTTATCAACTGAGAATTGGATAAAGAAAATGTAGTATCTCCATATAATAGAATACTACTCAGCTAGGAAGAAGGACAAATTTGAGATATTTGTAGGAAAATTGATAGACCTGGAAAATATAATGTTGAGTGAAATAAACCACACACACAGGTTTAAATGCCATATGATATCATTTGAGTAAGGCAAAGTATCAAGAACTAGATCAATAAAGTATGGAGAGAAGGGATGGGTCTTTCACAAATGGAAAGGGATGCAAGAGATCAAGGATGAGGAGTGAGGCAGAATAGAAGGGGAAATGGGTAGAATAAAGATATGCCATGAACCTAAAAACTTCAGTGAATGTAAACATTATACACTACGAACATGAGCTAAGATTAGTATCAATAGGAACAAAAACAGGGAAAGAGGGAGGAGGGAGGAGGAAGAGGATTATAAAAACAGAAGCAAGTTGTGTCATATGCGTGCTCCCCAAGATGACTGTAAGATGCATGTGTACTACTAATAAAAAGGATACATCATCATTACTATTACTCTATTTCAACACTTACCATGGTCATATACACAGAAAATCCTAAAGAATTTACAAGATAATTTCTGGAACTGAAAATCAATTTTGGCAAGATGGCCACATAAAAGCCTAGTATACAGAAGAATATAGCTATCTTTCACACTAGTAAAAAACAAGGGGAATTTGAAAGAGGTGATGTCATGGAAGGCATGGCCACACCTGCCAATTACTTCCAGTTACTGATCCCTCAGAGTACGCTTGTTTGGATGAAGGCAGTGGTCCTACAGGTGTGATCCCGAACCAGCAGAGTCAGCATCAGTCAGGAACTTCTTAGAAATGTAGCAGTTCAGGCTCTACTTCAAATCTACCAAATCCAAAACTCAGGACTGGAACAAACTATCTATGTTTTAATGTCCTTGAAGCAATTCTGTCACTTTCTAATATTTAATAACTACCATATTAGGATGCAGAGCTGCTCCATTCAATCAAGTTACTATCTGAATGCTCCATAGTGCATCCATCAGTCATTGGAGACTGCTTTTGAATACAATGCAAACTGTGCCATGCTGATTTAAGCAGAAGAAACAGAATGGAAAAGATGTAAAGATAAAAGAATGAAAGAGAAAGGTTGAAAAGGAAGAAGAGGAAAAGGGAGGAAAGGAGAGGGGAACAGTGAAAGGGAGGAGAGAAGAGGAAAAGAGAAAAAAGAACATGGTGGAATTTTTTCTTTGGGTAATTTCCAGAATGGAAGAATAACAGAAACAAACAGACCCCAGGAAGAGTGACCTAAGAAACAGAATCTCACAGAAAATATTTTGAAACTGGTAGACTTTCAATTGCTGCCGATACACGTGCAACTTTACAGGAGGCAGAATACTAGAAAAGAGTCTACTAGAGGCAGAGAGAGGAGGATCTGGTGTTGTGGTTGAGAATTCCAGCAGCTCCACACCTAGTGGCAGTTGTACGAAGATGAATGGGAAGCGGGTGTAACATTGCCTTCCTACCCGACACATCTGAATTTGAGTGTCAGCTCAGCTGCTTACTAGCATTGTTATCTTGGAGGTATCAACCTGCCTGTGCATTAGGTGCACAGTGAACTGGATCAACATGAAGATTAGACACAATGTAAGCAAAGCACCTGGCACACAGTAGGTAGCACCTTTCAGTGCTTGATTCACCTACTATCATTTTCTTCCCACAGATTTTGCGGGGGCGATTTGGTACTGACTGTGACTCCCCAAGTGTTTATCAATGGTACCCAAGGGATCAAAGCAGGTTAATACCCTTCCTAACATGTCCTATAATTTCAGAGATTAAATTCAACTGTAGAAGATTTATCTGAATGGGGGAAAACAGCCTTGCAAACTGGCCTATTTGCTGCATTCAGCAAGGAAAGATGAGTCATCATTTCCTTGCCAACCCGTATGTGTAAATAAAAAGCAAGGTTAAGCAACTTGCTTTATCTTCTGAAGCTGTAACTTGCTACCATAGCAGTCCCTTTGAAAATGAAAAATGCAAAAGCTGAATGACCTAATTCAGTTCTGGTGCTTTAGGTGGGAAACATGTATGGGCCTCTCACACACATGCTCAGAACCCCGGAGCAGTCCGCGGGGATTTTGAAACAGGTCCCGGTGGAAGTGAATCCAGTGCCCTATGCCTACTCATTACATAATCTGAGGTTAAGGAAACAAAGCCCTGTGGATGGGAGTGCCTGGATATGCAAACCAGGAAGATATCCACAAGATACGCAGAGCCCTTCCCTGCCCTTGCTAGGCAGAAAAACCAGGCCAGAAACCACCTCTTGTCATGAGTGGTGAGTTCGCTCCCTTCCAAAGGCAGTCGTATAGAAGAAGGGAAGTGGAGCTAAGCATCTATGATCACCTCTGTTAGAAAACAGGCTGAGCGTTGTGCTGAGGTCATCTTGACCTTTATGACAGTCCCATTTATCAAGCTGAGCATGATAGGGTAGCAATTCCCAAATTACAGGCGGAGAAACTGAAGCTCAGATAACAGAAGTCAAATGCTACTAAATGGCTGTGATGAACTCATTGCTGAGATCGGTGTGGCCAGAGGTTCACAAGACAGCCCAGCACCCTGTGGGCAGTGGGAAAGAAACAGAACCAGGTTTCTGGTCCTCTGTGGTCCTAACCCAAGGGAAGTAATGTGAGTACAGAGTCAGATTACCATCCGCCTTCCCCTGAGAGGCGTTCACAGAGCCAGGAATGAATCTTTTCAGTTACATGTCCATAGAGAAGAAAAAGACATGCGCCATCCTCAGTAGCCCCCAGATGGAAAGGACTATTCACTGGTCCAAAGAGAAGCACAATAGCTCTTCCTGAGTTTGTTTTTGTCTTTTCACTGTCACTGTCATTCTTAGTGAGAAAAGGGAAAATAGACTCAGAAGCAAAAGACTTTTGCTGTGTCATTCAAAGACTGTACATTTTTTTCTTTCTGTTTATTTTTCAATTGTGACAATGTACCAGCCATGAAAAGATAGTCAAGTCAATGCTCTCTGAAGTCCAATGTGTCAGTATTCAGTTAAGATGGGCTATTCATGGGCAACTCACATTTTGACATAATTCATGTCTTCCTACTTTACATATTCATTCCTTCACTTATACCTAATATTTAGTGATAGTTTATTATATGCCAGACAATGGAATCATGCAGACACTGCAGAGATAATTAAGACCTAGAGCTGTTCTTTTTGTTATACTTAAGTTTATTGGTGCAATTTAGATATGCATACCCATGACATGTGTTGTACATGATGTATTGTCTTAGTTACTTTTTACTCACTGCTGAGACAAGATACCTGACACCCAAAACTAGGGAAGAAAGGTTTACTTCTTACAGTTCTCAGGGGTTTCAGTCCATACTTAGTTGGCTCCAAGGCAGCATGGTATGGCAGGGCCGCCATTTATGGCAGCTGCCCAACAGCAAGGTGAACAGGCGAGAGAGAAAATATGCCTTCCTCTCACCCTTACACTGTATGTCGGTTCCACCCCTGGGTGGGTGCAACACTCACAGTACCAATTCCAGTGCCAGACAGCAAACTAATCACAAACACCAGACTCAGCCCTGCCCATGCCACGATTACATGAGACTTTGGGGGGAGACACAGGATCAAACCCATACATGTATCTTATCCTCTTTTTTCCCCATTCCTCTCCCCTCTCTTCAACTCTTCTTCCCCTTCATATTTACAAAGCTTTGCTTCCATTTTATCCTATTTTTTTTTCTCCCATTAGAAACTTCTGGTTTGACAACTGAAATGGTAAGACCTGAGCAATGATGTAGACACACAGGTGATACTGGAAGAAGTCAGAGTGTGGTCTCTTCCTGAAGTAGGGACCCAATGATCCTGAGAAGCAGTAACTTCTATAGCCAGATACAGAGAGGAGCAGGGAGAGGGCCAGGCAGTGCCTCAGGCAGCGGGACCACCAGGTGCAGCGGCAGAGGGGAACAAAGAGTTTCTGGGCACGGGAAAAGAGTAAAGAGTCCAAAACAGGCAGACTGCAATGCTTAAGGAAGTATAGGTGCAGAAGTTGGAGAAATAAACAGCAAGATCAGGAAAAATGTTAAAAATGTTAATAGGGCCACAGAGTAGGTTAAGTGGTGGCAGTGGCACTCCAGTCCCTTGGCTCAGATTCTAGAGATATGACCACCATACAGAACAGTCTTTTGTAAATAAGATTTCTGACTCTCAAAGAGGATTGAAAGTGGAAAGAATTGGTGGAGTAACTGCATTTTTCTGATAAAGCCATATCAAATTACACCTTTTGAAGAGTGTATCGTTTAAGGCAATTTTGCTCTGTGGTATACCATCTGTGTTTTTTCACTGTCGAAAAATCCTAAACAATCAATCTCAGTATTTGACTAAAGTTAAAGTAAGTACTTCCAAAGCCAATGCTCCCTTGACCATTTATTAACCACCAGTTCCTTTCTGTTGCATATTTGGATTCCGCATGTGCACCTCAGTGTAGCTCCTCTTTGCCTCTGCTCTTTTCCAACCAATGCACTTCTTCAGAGCAAGCATTGTGAAAGTTCCAAGTCTCTAAAGAGGCCAAAGACTAAATCCATCATGCTCTGGAAACCATACATGGGACAGCATAAACACAGGGAAAGACACCAAGGATCCCCAGCTCTTCCAACCCCAAACCTTCTAAATCTTTGTAGTCTAAGTGCCTGATGAAACACTCTTCAGATGTGATCATATCCTGGTCACCCACAGATTGGAACCTCATAAGAATCCCAAGTCTGGAAATCCCTGGTAAGAGTCAATAGGTAGTGATTTTTACTTAAAACACTAAGTGATTTGAGTGAAAAAGCTAAATATTACAGAACACTGCTTCTCTGTATCTTTGCCCTGGCTGCTTTTCTTTCTTTGCATGTAGTAAAACTTGCCTATGCTTGAATGTTCAACATAGATTTCAACTTCTCAATGAGTCTTTCTTGAATCCTCTTATTCCACAAAGATCTGTGTCTTCTCGGAAATCAAAACCAGGAGTTCACAGACTTTCTGAAAAATAGAATCCTGGAGGAGCTTGTCAGAGGCACACACACAGGCCCTGGCCCAGACTCAGTGAATCAGAATTGGTTAGGGTGGGTACTGAAGAGCCTTTATTGGTCTGGCACCAGTTGGATGGGCAGTTTGGATCAGCTTTCAGAAACAATTCATCTGGACCACAAATCTGAGTGAAGGATTACTCATTGCTTTGGAATATTCTCATTGCAATGAATCTTTAAACCTTTAAATGGTAGAATCCTGTCCTTTTGTTCATTCACAGAGCAGAGATTTATTGGGTACTTGGTATTTGCTGGAAATTGTACGAGATGCTGGTAATACTGAGATGATTCAGCACTAGGGTCTATCTCAAAGAGATCTTGGGCAATTGCTGCAGGGCAAAAGATGGGGCAATGACTCAGGAAGCAGCTGGAGGTGGGATAAAATAGCATGCTCAGCTGGTGCTAAAAATCCCTGAAGCTTTCATAAGCACAGTCAGCCAGCAGACAGGTAGAACCAGGTTGCAATGGCTATGTATCATCTGCTTACCTTCTTTCTGCCCATCACTATTTCTACAGGATTTTCTCTATATTCAACATCAGCCAAACTTACCCATACAAAGGGAGGACCAGACAATGTGTACCCCCAAGTCTTTCCCTTTCAAGACATCCACAGGAGGGTCAACACTCTGACAAATTATTTTTTAGCCACCTATTAAGTACTTCTTCTATTCTATGTTAACTAGTTTTTCCCAGTTCGCTCAGAGTAATTCCATAAGATAAATGCAAATATCTTACCCTCTTGTCCTCCTTTCTGCTACATCTTCCTCTGTGCCTTTTGTGCTTGGGGCATCTAAAGACATACTCACCATCATCAGTGCCACGCTCAGTTGCGGCTAATGCAGCCACTTACTGCCTGAGAATATTTTTCAACTTCACACTTACACTCCATGTACTATTTTCCTTTTTCTGCTATAAAGATTATTGCAAACTGTGGCTTATAACAACACAGAATTTATTATCTTACAGCTTTGGAGGTCAAAACTCCAAGGCGGTTCTCATTGAACTAAAATTTTTAAAAATGATGATAGGGTGGCCTTCCTTCTGGAGTGACTCTTTCCTTCCAGAGTGACTCTATGGAAGCATGCAGGGCCTAGTCCCAGCTTCTAGCTATCTGTCTCCTTTGTTCATGGCCCCTTCTTACAAACCAGAGAAAGTGATGAAACATCATCTCTTTGTTCTGGCATCCTTTTCTCTTCTATTAAGGATTTTGGATGACATAGGATCATCCAATCAATGTCTGCATACCATGACCCTTAACTTAGTCACATCTTTGTGTAAATAAAATATTCATAGGTTCTGGGGGAATTAGAACCTGGATCTCTTTATGGTGCTTTTAATCAGTCTATTACACTGAACATTTTCTGAGTCATATGTTATCATTTTTAAGTTCTCCTTTCTACTTTGCATGGGACATATTTCATCCAGAGAAAATAAAGTGAGCATCCATCCCTGAGAGGCACATCTGCTGACCAGGGAGCAGGTGAACACAGTAGCACAGAGATTCACTCAGCTACAAATGGGTTTCATTCACTTTATCAGTGATGTGTCTCCACTGACTGTATGCCTTAAACTGTAGCTTTCCTTAGTGAAGAAGTCAGTCCCTTAGATTACTCTTTCTTCATCAGGACATTATTCTGAATTTCCTTTCCTCATCTAACTTTTGTCATCTACTCCTTTTCATTCTCACTGTGCATTGTGAAATTCATCCTACTAGAGCATGAAGCCGCCGATCTACATGCTAAGCTTTGGTTCCTCTGTGTACTTGCCTGCTCTGTGAACAGATGGGTCTTCGAAGATACTACCTTCATTATAATCTTCTAAATGCAGAATGTTTCTTGACCTTACTTAACCTGTTTCAGATTCTCTTTATCTTAGATTCCCTACTGTACTTTTCAATCTCTCTTTTGTTTTTTTATTTTCTTTGACTTTTGGTGCCATCCACTCTGGCTCTGAATGAATCTTTCTTACTTTTGCTGTGATCATCTCTATGTTCTTGAAGTTCTGAAAATAAATGACATAACTGAGCTGGTGAGCATTATCAACTCAAGCTCATCCATTAGTGCTTCTTCATCATTACCCCCTGAACTGACAATACACCTCCAGTAGCTTCCTTTCTCTCCCAATTTAAGGATACTCAGGCCTTTGGCATACTTCAAAATTCAGACTATCTCCTCAACCAGTCAGTGCCAAAGCCACTAGCCCCAGTCATATTCAGTGGTGTCTGTTAATTCTAACAGAATTTGTGTTTTACTTGGAGTATCTGAACATTTTCCTTTGAAGCATGCAGTACAAAGTTGTCTTCTTCAAAAGTTGATAAGTAATTAAAAGCATAGTTTGTTTTTAATTTTTTTCCTTGTTTATTCTCTAGATATGTGATCTATTACATAGTAGACCCACAGTGCAAATTCACCAAATTCATGCATAAATAATTGCAAATCACAAAACTTTCTTCAGTGATGTCACCACTACAAGTTGGAAAGTTACTCTACTGGGCCTACCAAAGCAAATATTTTCCTTCAACAATACAGCTTTCTCTAATAAGAGAATCAGAGAACCAATAAGAAGAACTTCCAGTAACTTGTACTGACAAGCATGCTTTCTCAAGCTTGCAAATTCCTGCCAACAAAACAAAACAAAGCAAAACAAAACAAAACAAAACAAAACAAAACAAGAGGTATGCATGAGGTGTATGAGTATTTGATAAACACTATATACAAATCTCTTAAACTCTTGGTGTTGAAGTTTCAAGTTTTGCCAACAAAGTGCAATGGCAGTCACATTCCCTAAAATATTTTCAGTCTTCAAATTTCTGATATTCTAACGAGAACCAAAAGAAGAGTGGCAATAAGGCTGGTGGAGGGAGGTAGGGGAGTTTAAAAAGGAAACGCTTCAAAACTAAACACACAGAAAATGTAGCATCCCTTCCAGAAATAAGACTTCATGTGGTCTTTGACAACAGTTCAAAGCTGTCATGCTTCCTTAATTCGTTGATGCGTCAGCAGAGAAAGGTCTCCCCGTTCCCACCAGAACCAGAGGTGCCTCAGATTTATGTGATCCCCGCCCTTGGAATCAAGGCATTGACATGTTCTGCTGGAGGCACTGAAAAGCTTAGCATCTCTGCTTTCAGAAAGGGAGAGTTTCCTGTAGAACCAATGCAGTAATCACAGGTGAAACAGGTCCAGGTTATGACAGGAGCTCTTGTGACTCAGGCAAGGCTGAGCTGAAGCCAAGCAGGGCTACTGTGTCAACACTCTCTCCCCTCTCCTAATGCCTTGTCATTGGGCTGAGGGGCTGCACTGACGGCAAAACATGCTACAAGTTTATAGGTGTTTCTGGGATTTCGCCAAACCTTTTGCCCTTGCCCCCACTCCCCAGGGACAAGCATGTGCTTTGGCTTCACTGGTTGCCCTTGGAGTCCAAAGGTAATGGGTCATTGTCTGTGAATGCCAAGTTGATAAGCTCCTGGAGTGCTTAACTCTGTTAACTAATTAAGCGACATATATACGCTCACCTGTCGTGAGTAGAGACCAAGAGGAAATGAGAGACATCAGCAGTGAAGCAAATCCCTTTGGTAAGATTGAACTATTATGTATCATCAGGCTTATCATTTTGTTTGCTTTGCATAAATTTGCTTCATTAAAGTCACGAGGTTACAAGAATAAACGAGAAAGCAAGTGCATTTCTCTATAGGAACTAACTGGGGCATATGCTCCTCTGGGGGCCCTTTACAGATTTGTTCTATGGATCAGGGCTATGTACCCCAAAGTAGTCTGATGTACCTTCTAAGGAAGATTTGTTTCCCAGTCTCAAGTCAAGAAAATGAACTCTCCATTACTGTTCGGATTCTGTAGCGCCATTTCTCAAGTATTAGAGAAAATAGAAAATGTGGCTAACCATTCACTTCAAGCTATATTTATATTTTAATATTTACTGTAACAGTGGGAACCTAGACCTAGTGGTTTAAACTTGATGTAAACCAGATTCTCAACAACAGCTGCATATATAGATTATTTCTGGTATTTAAAAAATTCTGGAGCTAGCATTGTTTACCTGAGAATTGTACTTCCTTGAGTTTGTAATAAAACTTTAAGACTAATAGTCACTAACGTAGTACAGATTAACTGATGCACAGTTATTTATTTGATCAGAACTAAGGATATATTAAGGTGCCCTCATATTTGTAAAATGCCCTACATCTGGCACAGACACTGGGGTGTGGTCAAAATCTGTTACACATTTCTTAAATTAATGAATAATCTGATACCCTTCCAACTCCTTACATGCATATTGTTACATGAAATATATGTATACACACAAACATGCAGCTATATATTTACATGCTTTCTGAGGCTACATATACATCTATACATATATGTGTGTTCTCAGAGGCTACATTTTTTCCCTACTTCAATTTGCTTTGCGGGTTGCCACTACATTGTTTTTCGTACCAGTCTAGTACAAACTCCTCCAGCTCACTGAACCTGCAATGTCATGCTACTTTTCCCCTCCTCACCTGTCCTAATCTCACTGACTTCTATTTACACTTAAAATCTCATCTCACAGGCCACTTACCCAAGAATGTCTTGCTGATATCCGTGGCAAACTCTGACCCCATATGGACAATTTAAGTCCATGTCGTTTTTTGTATTCTTTTATGGATTCATCTTGCATTCTCTCTCTATAAGGTTGATTTCTACAATCAGAAGCATAATTATTTATTTTACATCTCTCTTGCATCTCTTACTTTACCGAAAATAGCTTAAGGACAGGCCCAGGAAAGGCGTATATGTTGCCTCTTGTACCACCAGAGGGAGGGCAGTCTGAGGGAGTTTTCAAAAACTTTTTGCATCTAAAAACTACTTGGAAGATGAGTAAATGGCACCGAAGTCCTTGTGTCAATACCAGCACTGACAGCCAAGTCAACAAAGAGTTGAAAGGATTAAAGAACAAAAGTATGTTCTTGCTGAAAGACTCAGAACTAAAAGAATGAAAGACTGGAGGACAGAGGAGGAGCATTATACTTGGTTCCTGTTCCAGCAGCAAAAACAAAACAAAACAAAACAAGGCATCATTTCCATAGCATTAACCACATCCAGGACACTCTGATAAGCCATGCACTGGTACTGGTGCCTGGCAAGCTTGAATTCCTGTTCTCATCTGATACCTTCATACTCACCTTTTAACTAATTGAAACATCTTGTGTGCCAAACCAGCAGAGCAACTCTGCACAACTTGTTCCAGGGTACAGGATCTAGAGAGAAAGGTACAACTCTGCCTTAAGTGGTGTGAGAACACAAACAGATCTTTGTCTGTCTGTACCCTGGCCTCCTCCTTTTCGAAAGATGTTAGCAAATGAGAATTAAATAGAGGATTGTAAGTTAAGTACTAATCCACATCTTTGCATATACTATTTTACCAGTGATCAATTATTATTGGAATGAAGAATGAAAAGAGAAACAAGAAGCATGTATTGAACACCTACTATGTGTCTAAACTGTCAAATCAAAGACAATGGATCTTCATATATTCCTCACTGAACTCCCCAGAGCTGTTTAAAACTGAACTGCAGGGTGATTATGGACTTTGCCAATTTTTCACAAAGGGAACATTTGGCTCTTCCACTTTGAGAATGCTGGTTGTTTAAGAAGCAGAAATAGATTAAGTTGAGACTATTTCTCCAAAAAACTACAGTTAAAGGAAATGTATTACAATCCATCAAACAATTATTTGTATTAACAGTAAATCTCTCTACTTGGAAAGCAGTAGTCAGCATTCAATTTTCCCCATGCACAACTTGAAACGATATTCAGTTTAAATTGTTTTTATCGAGTAAAGTCAAAAGCTGGCATCAGAAGTCCTAGTAACTTTGTGACTGTGAACTAGTTCCTGACTTTTGGGTTGCCTCACTTAGCAATAAGGAGGAAGAACACAGAAAATGTAACCAGTATCTACATCTTCCTTTACCTCCAGTCCCTGGTAGCAACCATCTTACACTTTGTTTCTTTGAGTTCAACTTCTTTGGATTCTAAATGTGCATGAGATTATGTAGTAGTTGTCTTTCTGTACCTGATTTGTTTCACTTAGCATTATGTGCAGGTTTGTCTGTGCTGTCACAAATGCCAGAATTTCCCTTTTTGAGACTGACTGGTTTTCCATTACATGAATATCCATTTATGTACATACCCATGTCTTTACCTGTTTATCTGTTGAAAGACACTTGGGTTGATTCTACACCTTGGCTGCTGTGAATAATGCTACAGTGCCCATAAGGCAATAAAACTGCATTTTGACACCATAAATAATGCAACTTTTAGCCACCAATTAAGTTCTCCAAAACATAGAAAAAAATATTTAAAAATGGGGATCATACCACCGACTTACTTGCCTCACAGTGTTGCACTGAGAATTAAATCAATGCCACTCAAAGGATGGCTTGTTCATCGACCACCATCTACCCCACAACCACAACACCCAGTCAGACTCACTGAATAAGAGTTTCTAAGGTGGGATCAGAAATGCTTTTAACAATGTTCTTTTAAGCAAATCTTTTACCTGCCAAAATTTGAAAACAAAATCAAATTACGCAATGAATAGAAAATAATTTAACAACTGTAAGTCATTTATACAAGTGTAAAACATGTTCTGCTCCCTCAATGCTCTCCTCATTGTCACACCAGCTCATTTTCTCACCCCCTGCTCCTCAGTCCTTGCTTGATCTCCCCTCCACTCTATCGTCTTCCATCCACTGT
>RJWM01012758.1:0-54819 GCA_004363535.1 Dasyprocta punctata
GCTGCCTTGGAGCCAACTAAGTATGGACTGAAACTCCTGAGAAACTGTAAGAAATAAACCTTTCCTTCCCTAATTTTGGGCATCAGGTATTCTGTCTCGGCAATGAGTAAAAAGTAACTAAGACACCATGGCAGCCCCAACCTGGGAAACAAGAGGGTGGGACAGGACTCTCCAAGTGATCATACTCCCTACAGAAAAGTGGTTTGAACTACTATGAACACATGAAAAGAAACAGTCACAAAACCTAAGGAAACCATACGAAAGAGACTGCTTTTTACACAAGAAAAGATATACTGTAGCAAGTCGGAAGAATAGTTTTATATTATTCATATTACCCCGCCCAAACCCAGGAAACTCGATACGGAGAGAAACACCATCCACTTGAGCAGAGCAAAGTAAGCACAGGACTTAGCTTTCAAATCCAGTACCAGACCACCACACTACAATTTAGAATATGAGGCACTCCCACAGCTCCAGCAGGATGAGCTCCTGTTCTGGCCTGCATCACTGCCAGCCAACACACATAGCCTTGAGTCCTAAATAAACCACAGCAGAAGGTAAGACCATCAGGACCACATGCCTCAAGTGGGATGGCTTGGCAGTCATAGGCTCTGGCTGTGACTGATCATGGCATGAAGCCAGGGCAGCCAAAGGAAAGAGTCGTGGGCTTAAGGTACCCTCTGATGCCACGATGGTGAAAGTGTTCACAAGCCCAGGGACCTAACCAGACAACCTGCAATGAAGCTCTAGGCAGGCTTACTTCTATAGGAAACTTGCAAACACAGACTAGGAAGACTGGATTCAGTATCTATGTTAATGTGTAGACATCTACTCACAGTCACAAAAGTCAGGAACAGTTGGGGAAATATGACATCTCCAAATGGACAAAACCAGGTACAAATGAATAACTATAAAGAGATAAGGATGATATAACTGCCTGACACAGAATTCTAATTAGCTGTTATAACAAAGCTCAGGATTTTCAAGAAAATACAAAGAAATGATTCAGAAAATTCATGAGACAAATTTAACAGAAGGATTGAAATAATTTAGAAGTAGACTACGTCCCAGCTGATTGATAACCATGGTGGATTTTTAGCTTCATCTTCAGTTACTGATATTAATCATCTACTCTGAGAAAGATGATATCTAAGGCAGTTTCTAGCCCAGAAATATTATTGTGACCCATCTATCGGACATACCAGATGGCTGATCCCTACGTTTTACTGACTCTATTTTTGTCTTCTCCACTTAAATTAAATAGCACAACTACTGTCATCATCCAACAGTGCCACCTGTTTATTTGTTTACCAGATCATAATATGATACTGGCCCATTACCCTTGACCTAGTCAACCATCCACCGAAGACTTAATGATGCTACTTAGGAGGAATTTCCCTGCTGCTTTGTGCAGGTGGCTTTCGCATTGTTGCATAGACAGTGATGGGAACATCAGTGATTGTCAGGCAATGACTTGCAGGGCATCTTCGGAGTTGCCTGAATAGAAGGGCAAATGACATGTAGTTAAGATACTAATAAGGAAATAGTTCTTCAGCAGAGTTTGAGCATATAGTTAACTTTTTAAAGTCCTTTGTTGTCTTTCAATGTCATAAAATAGCCTAACACAAAGGTGATTGTTAGGTAGATGTTCTAGACTTATTAAGAAATTGTGGCTGTTGCCATATATTTAATTACAGAAAATTCATAAACACAAAAATAATCCTCTACATACTCATTTTGCAAGGTATGCAGTGATTGGTAAATGGCAATAAAAAGTATAGCTACAAACACAGGTGATAATTCTGTGGTAATTCACTCATATTTATACCTTTAAAAATCATTTCAGTTGAGTGATTTCAAAAGCAGAGCATTTCTACACAAAAATTAAACATATCATTTTAAATAATGTTCAAATGTAGATGGGCTATCAGACTTGAAATAGCTCCTAATGACATCTAGTCCAAAGAACCTCTGCTATCTGAATTACCTTCCAACATTCATACTGAATACTCATCTAGTTTTGAACATCTCTAATGAGAAAGAGCTCATTACTTTCCAAACTTGCATATTTCACATTTGAATAACTTTAATTTTTGAAGTATCTACCTTATTAGGGTTACAGCTGCATCCCCAAAATTTCTATCCCAGTAGACATAATATAGTATTTACAATTCTGCCATGGCAAACAGAAGAAAAATGGAATAAATCCTACTTGTTATAGTTTTCTGCAGTTTTGCAAAACTGATTTCATTCATAGCATCTTCACACTGTTTTTGCTTTCTGCCACAGGTCTGATCAAAGCCAAAGTGACATTAAATATAAGTTCCAACTTGTTTTTGTATCTGCAACCTTATGCCTACGGCAACACAGCGTCCTGCATGTACCAGCGCTGAATTTGTTTGAGAGTTAAGTCTAACTTTGAAACTACCAACAAAGCAAGCTAGCTCAAAATTCACTGACTAGAACTGGTATATCATCAAGACTTACAGAGATACAAAATACAGACTCTTCAATAAAAGATTTTAAATAATACTGAGCTCTGCTAATACCATTTAATAGCAGCAATGTTTGCATTTCTGAACTTTTTCTTGCTAATAGTTAATATTAGTGAAATAGTGAGAGCTTATATAGATGATATCCAATACATATTTCCTTGGTTGTCAGATAAGAAGTTTTCACCTGTTTGGTGATATCTCATTCCTGTTACAGGCGGCACTGGAGTTCAGCCCCGATTCTCGCCCAACTGAAGAATCTCCTCCTTCCACTGGAAACCTCCTTGGCTGAGTTCCAAACCGTAAAACCATAATTCACTGAAAACCTACATAACATAGACAGAATAATGAGGGAGAGGGTTATCTTCAGAGTTATTTGCAATTTTTAATTTAGTATTTTTAGAAGCATATAAAATAGTCTGTAAACATTTTTAAATATCTATAAATTATAAAATACAATAGTATGCAACTATCCCTTACATATAATTTTAAGTACTGTAGCAAAGGCAAGACAGCCGCCACTTGACAAAAGTACAATGTGCCCTTGGTATAGCATGACTGGACAGTGGTTAACATTAAGGGACTTGAAATCCACTTCTGTTCTATGAAGAAAACTATTTGCCTTTAAATTATTTCTCAAGGGTGAGCTGAAAATAATATTAGCCATTTCCAGAATAGTGAGAATTAAATAAGATAATACGAAGTGTGCTGTTTAATATGTAGTAAGTGTTCAATCCATGTTACATATTATTCAGCATATGGTACAGAACATTAAATATATATTGGTACGCACATGAATATATGAAATATATATGATAAATACAAATAGGCACACACACATACTTACCACCTACTGTTCCCTCTGCCTAGAATGTCACCCCACCTACTGCTCCCACCATTCACTTGCTAGGGCCAACTCATTCACTAAGTCTGAATTTACATTTTGATGTTCTAGAGAAGCCTTTCATAAGTCTTATAACCTGAGTTTTCATAGGCACCCTTTATTTCTGTTTTCTAGTAGTTAATGATATTTTAATTCGGGATTTTTCAAACATGACACTACTGAACTTTGGGATGAGATGATTCTGGGGAAAGTAGGATGCACTGCAGGATGTCCTCTAGCATTCATCCACTCCATGCCAACCGCAGCTCTCTCTCAGGCTGTGACAGTAAAACGCTGTCTCCATAATTGCCAAACCTTCTCTGGTAGAGGAAAAGGACAAAATTTTTCTCTCATAAGAAACACTGTCCTAATTTTTTTGAAGTTTTTGTTCAATATCCCCTTTCATTTTTTTGTCACCACTGAATTCTTAATACATAGTAGAGTTTCCAGGCCCACAGGGGACATTTAGTAACTATCTTGAATGGATTTGCCAGTTTTCAACTTTAGCCCACAAAGGTTAGGAAAAATAAAGTGTCGTAAAACTATGCCTTATGTCTAACACAGTATTCTATGCCTACTAAGTAAATGTTTACTGGTGGTGATGAACTAAATTTTTAAGGCTTAAGGTTTTGATTGTGTAATGCTTTTTATAGATGGTGTGTCAATTTTCAAGAAAAAGTGTTCTGCTCATTGATGACTTAGTAAAACCAGGGTAAACTGTATGGATTACTACAACTATCTATCAGTGTAGGAACTTTTAGCTTACTTGATCAAGGAAGCACAGACTTACCAAAATAGGCTGAGTCTGATTCCTGTAGAGGTGAATAAGTAAATTGCTTCTACTGACCTTCCATAGAAAGCTGGAATTGCCAAAGGAGTGATGATCTAATGTTCCAGTAACATCCAGAAATTATGACATCAGAAGATTCTTTCACATAGTTTTCTGCCTGCTAAAAGAGTCAAATGTCTCAATTTATAACTCCAGAAACAAGTTGAAACTTGGATAAGAATTAAGTACCTCTAAAATTATTTTAGTTTTATTGTTGTTGATACAATAGGATATACTCTGGATCTTTTAGTACATGTGAAGCAGTATAATGCTTTTGAAGGCAGAGTGTGAAAACTTAAAAAGATACATGCTGTAAGCCAGTGATGGTGAATCTTTTAAAGCTTTTAATGATAACAAATAACCTGCTGTGAGACGCATCCCATAGGTTTGCCATCACAGCGTACATACCCTAAAGTAACTAAAAACAAAGCACAAGGATACATAGAAGTAAATCACAAATGGGGATAAAATAGTTAAAATACACTGTCAGTCCAAAAAATAAACATAATAATTTAATCCCATTAATTTGTATCAAAGCACCACTTTAGCTGCATTTCACAAATTTGGAAATTTTGTGCTTTAATTTCCTTCAGTTAAAATTTTTCCTTTAAAATTTTTTTGAAATACAAATCCATACAGAAAATAGATTTGCAAAAATAATTTAATTTTTCCTTTTATTTCCTTTGAGGTACAAGTTAGTTATATTGTTTAATCTTCAAATATTTGGAAATATTTCATTTCTCTGTTACTTCTATTTCATTCCATTTTTGTCAGAGAACATTCTTTGTATGATCTGAATCATTTTAATTTCATTGATACTTGTTTTTATGGTTAGGACACAGATTACCTTAGTAAATGTTCTATGTACACTGAAAAAGAATGTCTTTTGTTATTGCTGGGTGGAGTGTTTCATATAGATAGTTAGGTGGTTGACAGAGCTGTTCAGTTCCTCTATATTCTTATTTTCTTTATACTTGTCTATTACCGAAAGAGGGGGTATTGAAATTTTCAACTGTAACTGTGAACTTTCCCTTCTTATTTTGCAAGCTTTTGCTTTATCTACTTTGAAGCTTTCACTACATTCACATTTAATATTGTTGCATACTCTTGAAGATAAATGCACACCTTTATCATGAATTATCTTTATCCCTGACAATACTCTTTGCTCTTAAATTTGTTTTGCTGCTTTCTATTGCTTAATATTAATATGATATATCTTTTTCTATTCTTTTACTTTTAACCTACTGTATCTGTTTTTTGTATTCAAAGTAGATTTCTTATAAACACATAGTTGAAAATTGGTTTATTTTACTCTGATGATCTTTGTCTTTTAAATTATGGTGTTTCATTTATTTAAATATTTTAAATTAAAGTGGTAAATTTGGGTTTAAATCTGTCATCTTTCTATTTGCACTATATTTGCTTTTTAAACTAATTAACCTTATTGGTACATTTTAGGTACGCATGATTCATCATAGGGAATTTGTATCTGTTCATGATATACCTTGATTTTTTTTTCTCCCATTCCCCTACCATCCCTTCCACTCTTTTTCTCCTTCTTATTTACAAAAGCTTTGTTTTTGTATCATCATGTCTTGTTCATTTTGTTACTCTGTTCTTTTGGACTGACTAAACATACTTTAGCTATTTTATCCCCATTTCTGATTTACTTCTATACATCCTTATGCTTTGTTTTTAGTTACTTTAGGGTATGTACGCTGTGATGGCGAACCTATGGGATGCGTGTTACAGTTGGTTATTATTAAAAGCTCTAAAAGATTCGCCATCACTCGTTTATAACATACATCTTTTTAAATTTTCACACTCCGCCTTCAAAAACATTATACTGCTTCACATGTACTAAAAGATCCAGAGTATATCCTATGTTCCCGCTCTTGTCATTTATGAGGATTACATATTTTACTTCTACCGATACGAAGTATGCCATGGCATATTAGCTTTTCTGTAAGAAATTACCTTCTAAGAGATTTTTTTCCCCTGTGTAGTTCAGACTGGCCTTAAACTCACTATGGAGTCGAGGCGTTCCGCAAACACTGCGTGGGTCCCTGAAATTCGCCGTTTATGTCAAAGGGCACCTAGCTTTGGTAGACACTCTCCCTTTTCTATTAGAACAAAGGAGCCGGGCGTGGTGACACACGCCTGTAATCCCAGCACTCTTGGGAGGCCGAGGCGGTGCGGCATCGCGACGCTAATGCAGCGTCCTCTGAAATCCGAGTAAGAAACGTGACCCGCGCCCAGGGTGGAGACTAAACGAACCCTCCCTCGTGGCCCACGCATAGTTTAAAGACACGTATTTAAAAGACCTCGGCAAAGCCTAGTTACCAGTTTACCCTGCCATCTGGAACGGCCGCAACTCAAAGATGTTGACAAAGCAGCAAGGATCGGCGGGCTGGAGACCCGGTTGCTATAGTAACGGTCAGACGCAACTGCGCTTGCGCCGCCCCTAATGGTGCACCGCAGCCTGGACCTTTACAATGGTTTAGCGACGGCTGCAATTTGCGGCAGCACAGTGACTTACGGCCGTCGCGACGTGGCGGGCGAATGAAAAAGCGGGAGTGTCCACGGAGGTAACGCGGGTTAGCCGCCCGTCAGAATGACCCAGTCGGTGGTCGTACAGGGTGAGCGGCGTCGGGGTGTGGGCACCCGCTTCCCGTGGAGCTCAGTGGTCTCGTTTCCAGCCTAATATCCATTTTCTTCTGCCCTGGTCGCAGTCGGCCAATGTGGAAACCAGATCGGCTGCTGCTTCTGGGACCTGGCGCTGAGGGAACACGCCGCGGTCAACCAGGTACCGGCAGCCGCCGGGTCCCCTCGCCTGGCCCCGAGGCCTTCCAGAAAACAAGCAGGAAACCCACTATGCGAATCTGTCCGTCCGATGGAAGTCATAGGAGATGCGCTTAGAGAAGAGCACAGCTGTGTTTTATCGTGTGTTGCTGTTAGACGCCAGACGGAAGAGTCCTAGCCACAGACTTAATTTTTCCGGATTCTCAGGATCGTTATTAGTGTTATTGTGAAAAGCAGGCGGTAAATGTTAAAGTTCCTTGTAGGATAGATGGCACGTGTGGTTATTTTCCTTAGTTTAACTAGTCAGCTTCTAAAAGTCACCAAGAATTCTCAGATCAGAAGAGAAAACTCATTTGATGCAGCCGTCCCACAATCCTATGGAAAATCTTTTATTCGCTCCCTGCTGAACTTACTCTGTAGATATCCTGGCTTTTACTCTGTTCTACAGAGATACTGGAAGAATCAGCCTAAGCAATTTTTGCTTTTTCTTATAGTCACACATTACCCATTGCAGTACTATGGAATTATTAAAAGGACTTTATTTGGAGAGGAGTTAAAATATAAATGCTATAAACATCTGTTTGTTTTTTTAGAAAGCAATTTATGATGAGGCAATCAGCAGCTTCTTCAGGAATGTGGATACCAGGTAAGATAGGTTTAAAGTCTGTCATAACGTGATAATCCTTTCTCTTCGTGTCAGCAAGTTGGGAGAGAATTGTTTAAAGGATGATAAAAGCAGTTATTAGCTATGAAGTTGTCTAGCATTTTTGTTTTCTTTATTGAAAACATTCTTGTACTGGGAATGTTTTCATATTCTGCAGGACAGGATAACAGGTTCCTTTTCAAATCTTATTAAGGAACACAAGAACCTTTTAATTTAACCTTGAAATAAAAAAGAGAAGCTGAATTTTTCTGTGAAGGTATCTTGTTAACACATCTATTAATGGCTAATTTTTGAAAATATTGTTTAATTTCTCTAGTATTGTGATTAAGAATACTTGCCCTAAATACAGAATGTGCCAGAAAAAAAAAGTTGTGTATAGTGCATATAACAAAGATTATTTTCATGCAATAAAGGATGTACCTTAGATTTTTCATCTGAAAGAATAATTTGATAGAGTATTCCATAACCTTTTAATGTTCAGTGATAACATTTATTCATTTTTAGAATACTTCATAAAACCAAATATGGTGGGCTTGCGTTGAAAATGATGCATACTATCGAACTGTAATGCAATAGAAATTCTAATTCTAGTTTGAATTGGTTGACTGAATATTTGAGCTGTTATCTTCTAGGGAATGCTCATTAGTCTTCATTGGTGAAAGCCTAGTGCTGAGGGTTACACACTCAGAAGCCCGGCTGTTTGCACCTTGAGAATGGATCCAGTGCTCTGCAATACAATAAGATTAAGCAAACTCCAAGAAATGAGAGATTAAAAATAGAAAAGTCAGTGTATGAATTAACTACAAAATACTAGATTTTGTATTATAGGTGCATTCTCTCTTTGTCTGAAATCTAGCAAAGCTACATAATAATCAGATGATTGTTTAGTAACTATGGAATAAGATTGAGGAAAGTTAGGTATATTAATACCCGGTGTCATCTGTCTTTATGAGATGGAGATAGTTATCATATGGACCAGTTCCCTCTTGTGCGTGGACCAGAACATCCTCTCCATTAAATTCTCATGGTTGACACAAAGTGGACTGTGTAATAGCTCTTTCAGGTGCTTCTCCTGCTAAGTTCATACTCTCACACCTTCCTTTCTCTGCATTTTTGTTAGGCATTACATAGTTGAGGCTCAGCCTGAGAGTTTTTCTTTTTTACACTCTCAACTATTTAAACTGCTTAAAACAAAGATTACTTTATTTAATGAATATAAAGTATCTTAAATCTTTTATCTGAAAGAATAATTTGACATTCAGGGTATGTCTGTAAGCTCGTAATGTGTCGTAAGCTTTAACCTAAGAACTTTTCTTATTTTCCCAGTATCAGGTTTGGGAAGGAGGAGAGAAGAGAAATGGCATCTTGCTCTTTCTGTGTACTATCAGCACTAGCCTCTGTTCACCAAAATACCTTGTGAAAATGAGACCACATATTAATGTACGGTTCTTTATCAAATCGTAGCTCTTTAATAGAATAATAAACATTTATCCTTTTGGAAACCTTTTTCCGTAAAGGACCAGAGAGTAAATATTTTAAGTCTTCAAACTGTGAGGTCTGTGTCATAGCTACTCAACTGTTTTTATAGCATGAATGAAGACATAGTGTCTCAGTTACTTTAATCATTGCTGAGACAAAATACCCATCACTCAAAGTAAGGTTTATCGTAGTTCACGGTTTATAGAGGTCTCTGTCCGTAATGAGCTGGCTCCAAGATAGGGTGGCATGGCAGATGGGCATCATCGAGGAGAAATAGTTCATGGCAGCAGAAGATAGCAAAAGCAGCAAGCAAAAAACAGTGGGCAGCAATGGCAGCTCTCTTTCCCTCCCTTCTGTTTTACCTCTTGAGACAGGTAACACTCACACCCTTAATCCTGTCATTGCACCATGAATCAGTCCCAGCAGCACACATCCTTGATCCAGCCACCTTCTAAAAGCCCCACCTATGACCACTTGAGACTTTGAGGGGACACCTAGACACAGACTAACACAGATGAATGAGCATGACTGAATTTGAGTAAACTTTATTTCTGAAGGTAGGCACCTCCTTGGATTTGGCCTAAGGCTTGTAACTTACCAAGCCCTCGCCTGTAACATATGTATTTAACTCAGCTTCCCTTCATATAGTCTTGATTTATTGTGAACTATTTTTATTGATCCAAATACTGGTCATAGATTTAAATACTCTAGTAACTTATTTTCAACATAAAATTCAAGAAAAAGCCTTGCTCCTTGGTATGTAACGTTTATATCAGTTGTGTGTTTGGCTGCAACAAGAAACCTCAGTGGTAGCTGAAGCAATGACAGTATGTTTACTAGCTCATGAACCTAAATATAGGGTAGTCTAGCAGGAACATCCGTTCGTCTTCTCAATTTTCTTTGAAGAAAAATGCCTGAATGACCCAAATACTGTATCTATAATAATCCCCTATCCTTAGCATGTTGGCTTTTTGACCTCGTATTTACTCATGACTATAAAATAGCTGTCTTTGCTCCAAGAATCACTTATATATTTATGTTCGAGGCAGGAGAAAGGGGTTTGGCACTAACTGCATCTCGTCCTTTTTATCATAAAAGCTGCCAAGAATGCCTCTGCTTATCTCATTTGCTGCAGTTGAATTACACAGGCAGTCCTCACTACAAATCAAGCCAGGGAAGTAAGTACTTCACTTTTTCAGCCTAATAGGAGGCAAAGAAGAAGGAGATTAGGAGTGGCTTTTTGTCTACCTCATCTGACCTATATTGTATAAATTGAAGTTAATGTTATTAGCCCTTGGATATTATATAATTTTTCTATCTTTTTTTTTCTTTTTTTATCTTTCAGGGTGGTTGGTGATGGTAGCAGTATTTCCAAGGGAAAAATACGTTCTTTAAAAGCACGAGTAAGAGATATGCTTGGATACTTACATTAATGTGTTTTTAAAATAACAGTACTTCTGTAATATGCTCATAAAATTTTAGCTTGACTTCCAAAGTAAAAAAATTTACTAAGCCAGGTTCAATATAACATTTTGTGTCCACCTAAAATATTAGGAAAACTTTATAATTACTGCAAAAACTGTAAATTTTGCATTTTTCTCAGTGGTGAAGGAAAATACTTGTCTAGATAAATGATAAGAAGAGGTACCTTCTTAACTACAAGAACTCAAAATACATACTGATACAGGTTAGTTTTTCACTTAAAGATGATGGGAAGTTAATTTGCATCAATTACTACCACTGCAAAACAAATCCAGCCATGATATAATGAATAAATGCCATAGCCATATAATTTTTTCTGAACAAAAGTCTTCAAGTCAATAGCCATATTTGTAATATTAGTGTCATTCCAGCATTTTCCTTTTATGAGTATTTGTCTCGAAAAAAAAATCTTTTCTGATTATTCATTAGTAATCTTTGACTATAGCAAAGTCAATTTAAATGCTATGGAAGGGATTGAGCAGCTGGGGATCAGACCTTGTACTGGAGCTGAAAACCTCAACAGCAGTAGTAATGTGGCACCTGGGACCCAGCTCCTGTTTCTGTGATATCTGATGTCCTTGGAAAACAAAACTTAAGGCAGAGATCATGTGCTTGTAAGCTGTTAGGATAATCAGTTAGCATTTCGTATACCACATGAAATAAAAAAAGCTAGCATCCCAATCCAAACCGTCCAGAGAGAAAGAAAAGACACTTTAACATTTCTTGGACTATTCCCAATTTGAGTTCTTTTTTACTACTGTATAATTGAAAACAGTGGAAGGTAGAGGAAACTATCAGAAAAAAGAAAAGTTGTCACATTTCTGTAGCCTTGATTTTTATCCAGGAAAGTACTCTTTTTTTTCTAGCAACTCTTGATTTTATGTGACTGTGATCACCAAGATCCCAGACTTCACAAGATAACTTGGTGCTTGCCTTCCTCTTTTGTGTCCATTATCTTAATAGGCAAAGTTAGAATTTTGTAAACCCTATGTTACAGTTAGGAAAAAACCAGAAGCTATTACCATATGGCTCTGGAAGGAAACATAAAGTTCTAGAACAATTGTGACTCCAGACTTTGAATGTCTAAATGAACTCAGAATAGTCCGTCAAAATTTAGTTAATGCCTAGTGAAAAACCAAATCAAGGACTTGATGCGACTAAAGAAATATTAAAAGAGTTACATGTTTTGTCAGCATTTTAATACTAAGTGACCAGGAGAGTGATGATGGTACCAAAACTCACACCAGGGGGAGCTTGAATGTCAGTAATCTCTTCCATTATTGCCTCTGCTAGATCGTAAGGTAACCAGTTGTGTGCCTTACTTACCTTGCATCCTTCACAAAACATCTCAAATTGGTTTTAGAACATGGGTAAGTTTTTCCTTTTTTATAATCTTACAGTGCTTTTAATACTGTTACCATGATTCTCTCGCAGTTGGTTAGATGTTAAGACTGCATTTAAGATAAAATTGTAGATCTGGGCATGGTGGTGCATGCCTGTAATCTCAGTATTTGGGAGGCTGAGGCAGGAGGATCATTGCGAGTTGAGACCAGCCTGGGCTGCAAAATGAGTTCAAGCCCAGCCTAAACTGCATAGTGAGACCCTGTCTCAAAAAAGATAAAATAAAATTGGATATTATCAGAAATATTATGTTTTTAGGGCTGGGAGTTTGGCTCAATGGCTTAAGCGCCTGTCTGACAGGCGCGAGGTTGTGAGTTCCATCCCCTGTGCCACAAAAAAAAAAAAAAAAAAAAGAAATATGTTTCTAAAAGTTCCTAAAATCTCCAGTATGTATCCCTGTCTAGTCCTATGTATATCAAGTGTATAAAATGCATAAAATGATTATACATGTATAAAATGATTGCTGTGCGTAAGAGGAACACATTTACAGAACATAGTTTTATAGCCTTTGTAATACGCTACTATATTTTCATTGTATTTCTTCCAGTAAGTACCATAAAAACAAATTCACAGAATTTAAATATGTTTAAATTGTAATGCTATCATAATCATTAATCTGTAACTCAAACTTGATTGTCCCCTTCAGTTAGATAGTACAGCAGAGTTTGGCAGTTAGGAGTGAAGTTTCACGGTCACCAGGCTATATGAGTCTGAATCTCAGCTCTCCCATTTCCTAGCTGAGTGATTGTAGCCAGTTATTTAACTTTTCTAGACCCAATTTTCCTCATATGTATAGTGAGGTGCTAATACCTGTCCACAGGGTTGTGTTGATTAAATGGATTGGTATGTATAAAGCATTTACAATAGTGGCATGTAGAAACTGCTTAATGTTAGTAACATGGTCACAAGAACTAAAATACCTATAAACCAAGCAATTATCTGAAGTACTGAATCAGAATTATATAGTGTACCCTAAGGTTATTTCAGAAATTTTTTTCAGTCTCTTTTTTACTTAAACCTTTTATGTATAGTTTTTACTCTCCTTCACTTTATTTTTGTTTTCATTTTGTTTTATGTTTTGCTCAGGGAATGGGGGGCGATTTATTCTTGTTTTGTTTTGTTCCTGGTACTGAGGATTATTAAACCCAGGGCCTTGTGTACATGATCTACTACTAAGCTACACCCCCAACACTCACTGTAGAATATATAGAAGGTAAAAGAAATGGAATGTATAACTGCTGTCTGCTTTCATTTTCTATATATCCTTCCAGTCTTTTTTCTTTTTATACTGTACTTAGTTTTATAAGGTATAATAAAAAATATAGTGAATGTTTTTGTTTCTTACAGTAGAAGACATTGCCATTAACTCCCCTCAAGATGCTCCCCCTTGCATCCAACACAAGGCTTGCATTTCTGTGGATGGCAATCAGCAGCAACATTCACCTTCTTTTTTGATCACATATTATAAAAACAGCCATGAAAGACACCAAGAATTGCCTAAAAAAGTGGCAAGAATAATGGGATAACTGAAATGAAGGAGAGTATTTTGAGAGGAATTAATGGCAGATGACTGTTACAGATTTTTAAAAATATGAACATTCAACATATATGTCAATTATACCTCACGTTTTCATTTTCTTCATTGTAGTGTAAGTTATCTTCCATGTGAATAAAGTATACTGTAGTGAATTTTAAATTGTAAATTACTTGAAGGAAGGGACTCTGTTGTGTCTTTGACATCTATTCAGTGCCTTAGTTTTGCACATAAGTTTATTCATTTCAGTTACACAGTTTTGGACTGTGATTCATAAAAAACACTGTGGTTGTTCCTAATGTGCAAATGAATTAATGATGCATGCTACATTTATTGAGAACTTACTGATTGAGGTTCCCATCTAGATTTCTACCACCTTGTTAGAAGTTCAGTTGATAGGTTGTTGGGTCCTCTTTTAACCACTTGGCATTTTGGAATACGGTAAGTTTAGAATCCATATTTTAATTGCATTCCAGCTTTTGAAGAAGGAAATTGCTTTTTAATTCTTATATAGATCTGTATTAAGAAAATTTTAATTGAGCTTGAACTATAAAAAGAATGTAGCTGATAGCTTGTAAATTCTGTTCATTTATAAAGAACACTAAAGGAAAACATGCCACTTACATTTTCTCTTTCAGGCGGTCTTGATTGATATGGAAGAAGGGGTAGTAAATGAAATTCTTCAGGGACCTCTGAGAGACGTATTTGATAGCACACAGCTCATCACTGATATTTCTGGCTCAGGAAATAATTGGTGAGAATGTGTTGAACAAAACCACTGAATATCACCTGTAAAAATCAAGCATTGTTTCCTTCATTCTAATAAGTTCTACTGATATGAATGTGATATGCAATTTGCCACATATCAAGCTAGGCTGCTTAGTTCTGTCTTGACTCAATAAATGATGTTTCACAATGCTTGAAAACCACCTGTATTTACTTTTTCTCCTACTTCTGATTTTCCTAAAATAAAAATATGAATCATGAAAATTTGATTTATTATATGTGTACATTTATCATGTAACAGTAGTTACAAATTTTAAGGGCTTTTGCAAACTGCTCATTTACTTGTATTATTTCACTCTCGAATTCTCCAATTAGTCAGAAATAGAGCTTACGCAAATATACAATCCAGGCCAGCATGCTAGTGTCCAAGCCGAGCCTGAGGCTGTTTAGGCCCTTACATAGGTAATAATCTCTTCTTTTTAAGTAATTCAACAATAATCATAAAATTTCATATCAAGACTGTTTTTGATGCTTTCTTAAAAGTTAAGGAGCTCCTTGTTGTTTCCAAATCTCATGTTTATTATTTTAAGTATTTGCTACCAATCCCTCAAGTTGATAATATGTAACATTGTATAATTTTACGGAAGTATGAATTTAAACCTTATGTTGTAGGAAACTCATTTAAGGAAAACCAGTCACTTAATAAGTGAACCTCTCTGACTACCCTTGAAAGTCTAGACAATTGGTTTTCTCTAACTGTCATATAACGTAGCACACCTGACTATGTAATGGGAAAATTCTGTAATTCATCATTAGTGACATTTCAGATACAGGAATCAAAAAGAAAGAGTGAGAGCACCAGTTTTCTGCCACTTGCCATTTCATCTAACAGGTGTCCAATTTTCTTGCTTTTCTCAACCAGGATAGGTTAGTTTAAAATTTTTCATCTTTAGTATCTTAGTAGTTGATTTCAATCTAGTTTTGTAGTTCAGAGTTTAATAGTACTTGACTGTATGTAGTACACAATGATTACATCTGTTATAGGGAGTTTGTACATGTACATAACACATCTTAATTCTTTGTCTTCTTACCCACATATTCCTCCCTGCTCCTTGCAACTTTCATTTCCTTCCCATTTGTAAAAGCTCTGCTTCCATTTTTTTCAATTCTCTTTTTTAATCTCTTTCCTTTCTTCCGTTCTTCCTCCTTTCGTCTCGTTTCCCTTCCCATTTGAAAAAGATCTCCCTGCTTCCTTTTATTTGGCTCTTTATTTATATTTTGGGTTTCTCAAAAGAAAAACCATACAGCATTTAAACTTGTGTGTATTTTATTTAAAATTTAAGGTGCATCCATTTACCTACAAATGCCTAGAATTTATCCTTTGTAGCAGAATAGCACACTATTGCATCTGAATACCACATCCTATTTATGTTTATCGGTTGATGAGCATATAGGCTGCTTTCAGAATTTAACTATTTTGAATTGTTTGCTATAATCATGGAAATTCATGTGTCACTGTAATGTGATGTCTTTAACTCTTTAAGGAAAATACTTAGAAGGGAAATAGCTGTGTTAAATAGAATTTCTAATTTTAAGTGTTTTGAGGAATCTCTGTACTAAGCTTCATAGTGTTTATACTAGTTGGCATTGCCACCAAAAATATAGAAGACTTCTTTTTCCTGTAGTTTTGCTAGCATTTTTTCTTGATTTCTTGATAGTAGCCATTCTTTCTGGAGTAAGATGGTATCTCAGGGTTGTTTTGTATTTCTGTAATGGCTAACGATATTGAGCATTTTTCATGTGTTTATTAGCTATCTATATGTCTTCTGAGAAGTTTCTATTCATTTTGATTACCCATTTTTTTACTGGGTCTGTCTTAGTTATCTTTCACTTTGGTGAGACAAAATACTCAGCAACCAGATTTAAAAGGAGGGGAGATTTATTTTGGTTTACGGTTCATAGAGGTTTCTGTCCATAGTTGGCTGTCTGCAAGGCAGGATGGCATGGCAGAGCAGAAACAGTTGTTGGCAGGCAGAAGACAGCAGAGCAGCAGCCCGTCTCCTTTGTGTCCTTTCCATGCTACCCATTCAGGTGTTGCCACCCCTACCCACGATGTGGCACCCTTAATCCCACATCACACACCCTAGATCCAGCCACCTCTGAGAAAGCCCATCTATGAGTGAACGAGGCACATCTAGATACAAGCCATAACCGGGTCTTTTATTTGTGAGGGATGGAATCTATAATTTTTTTAGGTCTTTATATGACGTTAGTCTTCTGTCCGAGGAATAACTGGCAAAAAATTTCCATAATCTACACTCTTGGTTGTTTTTTTGATCAGCAGCTATGATCCCATTTGTTTTTTCTTGGTATTATTTCTTGTGCAATATGGAATTCTGTTCAAAAGGTTCATGTCTACACCTATGCCTTCCAGAGTTGTATGAGCAAATTAAGTGTTTCTTTTTAACATTCAGACATTTGATCCATTTTTAGTCTAGTCTAGTACCTGGTGAAACGTAGTGTAGGTCTAAACTCAATCTTTTTCATCTGTATATCCAATTTTCCCAGCACCGTTTATTGATGCAGCTATCATTCCTCCAGTGTATGTTTTTGGTTCTTCTCAAAGATCAAATGGTTGAATGTGTCTGGGGTTATTTCTGCTTTGTCCATTCTGTTTCACCGGTACATACTTCTGTTTTGTACCAGTACCATGCTGTTTTGTTTTGTTTTGTTTTTATAACTAGCTTTATAATAAAGCTTCACATCTGGGATTGTGATGTCTCTTGCTTTGCTATTGTTAACCCAGAATTGCGTTTGCTTTTTTGGGTGTCTTCTGGTTCCACATGAATTTTAGGATTGTCTTCTCTTAGATCCGTGAGCAATGCTATTGAGATTTTGACTGGGATTATGTTAAATCTATAAATCAGTTTTGGGACAGTATAAATAGAGAAAAGAAAAAAACGATGGAACTAAAATCTTGTTTTGTTGTAATCTTATGTTAAAAGCTAGGAAAATAAAATTAGAACACCATAATTTATTTTTTTCTTTATAAACCACTTAATATATATTTTTGTACACAGACTATTATGCAAGAAAAAATTAGTTTAGACATTTTTTTAGACAAGACTCAATTTCTGGGCTTCTGCAAGATGTGGAAACTTCTTACAGAGCTTTCTGTTTCTTTTTCTCCAAACTTTTCTTTCTTGCTCCAATGCAGGCTTGTTGCTCAGTTCTCAGTCTGAAAAAATGGCCCACATAAGGCATTGCAAAGAATCATTTCCTGTTGTATCTTTTATTTAGGTACCAAGGTATAGCCCACTGCTTGATCTTGTGCCAAATGATTCTTGCAAAGATGTCTCTTCTCCAAGAACTGGGTCTAGCTCTTTCTTGACCAGTCTGAAGAAGCCTTAAAGCATCTTCTCTTTCCTGAATGACTTCAATGCATCCATGGAATCAACTACCTTTTCTGACCGTTCTGAACTTAGCATTGGTAAACTCTGCAGCTTGGCCACCTGTTCTAGAGTTAGAAGCATGTTTCTTTCAAGAAGACATGCCCAAGTTTATGTAAATCTTCACCACTTTTGTTCCTTAATTGCTGACAGGTCCATGCAGGTCCAGATTTCACTTTTTCTTGCCCCCAATTCTTCGAGTCATCAAAGAATTCTTCCAGTCCTTTTCTTGACAGTGTGGTATGATGTAATCTACACTGGTGGAAGGATGTGACATTTGGTGCATTCTTAGATATCAAACTAAGAGAAAACCCTGAGCTGGCAGGAGCCTTAGGAGTTACTAATGACCCAGAAACTCAGGACTGCTGAGTCTGCTACAAAAAGGATCCACACTGGCTGCAGTGATTTTTTTTTCCCACACAGAACACCATAATTTAATATCCATTGGTAATGAGCTCTTTTAGCAGGATATTTGAAGATTTAGTGTATATAATATGCCTTAAATTTTGTACCTAGAATTTTCAGAATATTGCAATATTATTTGACGTACAATAAGAATATATTTCCCTTAGTGCAATTAAAATACTTTCTCTTATTTTTCTATAATCTTTTTATTTAGGGCAGAAATAATAAGATCAAGAAGTAATAAATGCAAAGATTTTTAAAAATATGTTTTCTTTATTTTTAGGGCTGTGGGTCACAAAGTTTTTGGCAGTCTTTACCGAGAACAGATTTTAGAGAAACTCAGAAAGTCTGCAGAGCACTGTGATTGCTTACAGTGTTTTTTTATAATACACTCCATGGGTGGAGGTAAAATTATTTTCTTATTTCCTTATAACAATTAAAACTCAAGTAGGAGTTCATTTTGCAAACCTAAGTCTTGCTTTCAGACTTATGCTCAATAGAGATGGAATTAAATAATTTGTGTTTGTATGTTATACATAGCTTTTTATCTAAAAATTTTGTGAAATTGTGCTGTTATCAATTTTCTTTTAACTTAAGCCCTTTTCACAAATGAGAACTGTATGGGAAATCTATTTTTCTTCTACCTTTACTTTTGTAGAATTCTCAGCCACATGTCAGCTTGTGAAGAATTCATCGTTTCTCTTCATACTTAATCCTGTATCATAACTAAAGTTGAGCAATTCTGGCATGTTCTTATGTGTACTTGCCAAACAATATTAGTACCGTTGTTTAGTCACCATTAGGTTTTTCTCATCTCCAGTAAGAGGGGAAAAAAAAAGAGTAAAAGAAATTCCTTCAATTTCTTTAATTCTTACATGGTTGTTCATCAATTTGACTCGAAATACATGCTCAATCTACATTGCTTTCTTTCTACAGGGAAGCCTATAATTTAGAATTGAAGTATTTTGTTCTCTTATGCTATGAAATAGAAACAAGATATAATTTGGCAGCTTTGAAATAAGATTAACATGTTTTCAAAGAAAAAATTACCACACTTTTTTTCTCCAAGCCAAGATTAAAATTTTACATTCAACTAGTTATATATAATTGTTACACATCTTTTATTTATTGTCATAACTTTAAAATTAAAGTTATACTTGTTATGTAAATACACCTTTAGAAAGCCATCCTAATCATTAAGAAACAAATTGTCTTTATTAGTATATTTAACCTATTTGAGTAGATTTTCACCAAAAAAAATGAGATTTACAGTTATTTTACCGTTCTTAAAATTCACTATCCAACAACTCAGAAAATATACTTAATACGTAATTCACTGAAAATGATAAAAATAATACTGAAGACTGAAAGAAAAGTTCTTCCATATCTAGTAAATATCCTCATAGGTAATCAAGCTTGCAGGTTTTAGGGTTTTTTAATGTCAATTCTTGCAGCTATTTTCTCTGCCTATTAAGCTGTATATGTGTTTTTCACACAAACGAGATCATACAGTGCATATCACTGTATAATTTTTTCACTTTGTATCCTAAATGTCTTTTCACTGTCGGCTTTGTCTCATTGAATTGTACGTGATACATGCCGTAAGTGTTGTTAGGTGTAATCACCAGGGAATGCCTGGTACATATACATGTGCGTTTGTGTCTGTAGCTCTGGCAATATTCATACATATGGAAGATGGAACCAAAGAATATGACCATTTTAAACTTTGACTGATAACTTATATAGTAATGTACCAGTTTATATTAACAATAATGTATTCCTACACTGTCATTAACCACTTAACAGTCCAATTATTAAAATATGGGATAACTAAAACTTGCATTTTTTCATTAATTTTTATAAGATAATACAATAGGAAATAACAAAAATTGCAATTTTTATCAGGTTTATTCAGTAGAAGAATTGACTGGTTGAAATGACACAGGATAGTCAGCACATAAACATGCTGCCTCAGTGATGTTTGGGGTGAACTGTTAGGTGTTTAAAGATTACTCAAAAAAATCTCCCTCACTTTCATCTATATTTTTTCATCTAATATTTTTAAACACCATAGCCTTTTTTAATGTAGTAAGAAATCCTGTTTATATTCTAATACCATACACACAAAATGAAATAAAAGATTCAGAAAACATTACTACCTGTGACACATTGATACTTTCTAATGTTTCATTTTTTAAAAAATACTTAAAAAAGAAAATACTGGTACCAATCTATTAAATAATTTCATAGCCCATTAATAGTTCACAGCCTATGCTTTCAAGAACAGTCTTTAAAAGATTCCAGCTTTCTCTCTTCACATTGTCAAGTTTTTGAATTTATGTAATGTAGCTTTGTGCATCCGAAAGTTATCTTTAATGATAGAGTCCTAGATTTTGTTTCTACACAGGTAGTGACAAAATTTCATGTTTAAAAACTTCCTAAGTTCAAGGTAGATAACCTTAATTTTAAACGATTCTTAGCTCAGTTTAAGACTGTAATGACATGACAGTTTCCTTCATCATTAAAAAAGTACACATATTACCCAAAGAGTCAACCTAGGTTACTTTCAAGTTTAATATCAAGTGTACACTGAATACTTAGTTGAATTTTTCACTGTTCAGTGACTTACCTTTGCATCTAATGGTTTCAGTATGAAAATGAGTGAAATGTGAAAAGTCATCCCAAACTCACGGTTAGAGCCAGAAATACAATTCAGGACTTAAAACCTGACTGTCCATGTTGCCCTCCTTTTTCCTTATCTGAAATTAGGTTAGTTAATACATGATAAGAATAACTGGAAATTTATTTCTACCAATAAAATGTAAAATTCTAAGTTCCTCGCGATAACATTCTGTATGATTTCATTATTTTCTTTTTAAAATTTTAATCCTCAGGAACAGGATCTGGACTTGGCACATTTCTTTTAAAGGTGCTGGAAGATGAATTCCCGGAGGTATACAGATTTGTAACTTCAGTCTACCCTTCTAGTGAGGATGATGTCATCACCTCGCCTTACAACAGCACCCTGGCAATGAAGGAGCTTAATGAGCATGCGGACTGTGTGTTGCCCGTCGACAATCAAGTAAGAAATGGCGCTGAAGCCTGTGGACAGATGATGTATACTTAGTCTGTGTTGTGCTTAATGTGTCTGTATCAAACATCTTGTCCCCTTTTCTCATCTAACAAAAAATAAGTTGAAATTATTTTTCTTCTTTCTTTCCTAATGGAATATCATCGTGTCTACTTTTCTTAATAGTTTTTCCTCCCAATATTTTTCTTCCAAAAGTCTTTATTTGACATCATTAGCAAAATAGACCTCGTGGTGAGTTCTGGAAAGTTGGGTCCAACTGTGAAGCCAAACAGTCTGGTTACTTCAAGTGCTAGGACTTTTAAGAAACGACATAAGAAGCCCTTTGATGCAATGAACAACATTGTGGCAAATTTGCTGCTGCATCTAACAAGGTAATCCAGCTTAAGAAAGTTGAAAAACTACTGTGTTTTTGTGTAGTCACATTTTTTCTACTTTGTAAGGGCTTTTTTATTTTATCTTGTGTTTTTATTTTGTTAGAGTAGACTAGAGTTTTAATTTCTGAGATCCTGAAGCAACATTTCTTAAGGATATTCAGAAAATAAATAATGATGTTCATAAAAATGAATGATTTTGTGGTGCACACACTTGAGAGATACTTAATTAGACAAAGTTTCTTCTTTGCTACAGGATATCTTACTTTTAAACCAGCTAATCTATGATCCTTGTTAGCTGATATAAAGGAGTCTATTACTTCAGTCTCCAAGATTTATTAGAATTATTATATTCCAGATTGTAGAGTGTATTAAACAAACCCTTTTAAAATTTGGTAAAGTTTCTATAATAATTAAATAATTTTTCACCTGTGTGTGTTTAATTCAGAGTGTATAATTTTAAATTTTTCTCATTGTTTTAATACCTGTCTTTGTAGCTCTGCACGGTTTGAAGGATCCCTTAATATGGACCTTAATGAAATCAGTATGAATTTAGTTCCATTTCCTCAACTTCATTATCTTGTGTCAAGCCTAACACCTCTGTATACCATAGCAGATGTTAATATTCCTCCTCGAAGGTAAGATGTAATTTAATTCTAATTTCTTGGGAACTTGAAGTACTTTTTTAAAAAATTTAAGAAAAGAAATTTAGAGTAATTCTAGTTATTGATATCATTTTGTGTGAGAAGTATATAAAATATAGTTGATAGCCATTTTACATTAGAAGAATGCTTTAGAATTTAAAAATGTCAGTATTAAACTATTTCAAATTAAATCCAGTGATTAAAATTTTAGGCTTTTGAAAATGCTTAAAGATATATAGCTCTTATCAAAAAAGATGGCATACTTTAAAGACTGACATATTTAAGTCTGAATCCTAATTCTGGCATTTCCTTGGTGCAGAACTGTGGGCAGGTTTAAACTTCTCATCTTAGCTTTCTTACTCTATAAAAATAAAAGAGTATTTATCTCATGTGCCTAGTGGATAAATTCAATAAGAATATATTTTAAAGCTTTTATTACAGTCCAATGATGAGATTTATAGTGATTATATCTCATTTCCAGAAACCTTGTTTTCTATGTGTGTGTCATTTTTAAGCATAGAATTTACATTAATGTACTTAACAAAAACTGTGGTTTTAAAAGATTCTCTATATATAGTGATGATGACCATGAAAAGTTCACCGTGTCATTAGCAGTTGAAAGAAAAAACATCCTGCCAAACACTGAAAGGGGAGAGTACGTGAGAACATAAAAACTAGTGATTGTGTTTCATTGTTAAAGTTCTAACAAGGCGACAGTGCTGTACTTGAGGAATATGACAAATGATATTGATAAACTTCCATATAGTGCTAAACTGTTTATTGTACAATAGTATAATTCAGACATCTTTATAAAGTTAATTCTTAAAAAGACATAAGATTTCTAATTAAGCATGAAAAAAAATGTTTTTACTTGATCCTTCAACCTGAATATTTCAAAGTCAAGTAATTTATAATCCTACTTGATGTATTTTAATAAAAATACCTGTGTAGTTTTTATTATAATCATAATTTGAGGTGAACATTTGTTTTTAAATTGTGCTAGTGAAAGTCTATAGGGAATTTTTAAAATGTTAATCTCAAGAAGTTTTTCATACTGTTCTTATTATCTTTGTAGGGATTAAGGAGAGTTTTTTTTTTTTCCTTCTGCTCTATGGTAGATATTTTAAAGTTTGCCATATCAGCACCTTCAGTAAATAATAAACTGTTTTAAGATTGTACTTCTAAAAGTTTTGGCATATTTATAAAAATCTTAATTTCTTATAAGTAATTTCCAAACAAATGATGGGTTGGAGATTTAGCTCAGTGGCATAAGCACCTGCCTGACAAGTATGAGGTCATGAGTTCGAGCCCCACTACCCACAAAAAAAAAAAGTTGAGGTTGATAAGAAAAAATTCCTCTAGCCAAACAAATGACAATGATTTGGCTTGCAAATTATGTTTAAAATGTCAATTCTGTACCTAGTCCATTTTTGTCAAAATAAGTAATAAGCACATAAGAATAAAAATAAGTATTCCAATAATTATACTTCTTTAGTAGTTTTTAATTTTATATGTGAAGAAAGTAAATTGAGTATGACTTTATTTTGTGGTTATTTTTAATCTTTTCTTTATCTCCATCTTTAAAGCAATCTCTATAACTTGGCTGTATGAAAATGGCCAAAACCACATATACACCAAAACTTTGACTACAATAGCAGAGGATTTGTGAATCTCCCAAAGCTCACCTGTTCCTTCGGGAATCCTCTCCCTTCTCTGTATAATAATCAACAAAGAATATGAGCTCCATTTGAGAAGGAAGTGTGTATTTTGTTCACAGCTAGATCTCTTGCACCTACAGTATATTGTCAGCATTTAATAAATACCTGACGAAAATAAGTAGCATGTATCCCTGCAGCTCTGCCCAGATACTCTGTGGGTTCAGCGCATAAAGCTCTGCCTACAGGTAAGCTAAGGAACACAGTCATGTTTATATTGAGTTAAATAGTATTTCAGAATCGAAGTGGGGCCATAGAAGGAGGCTGTATATTGGGTAGATAGAAACTCTTGTTAGTCACCTTTATTTTCCTCTGTAACTGAAGGAAAAAAGACAATCTTTTATTTTTTTAACCTTCAGGTACAATGCTTCTGTTGAAAGTCTCACTTTTTGGGAGCACTACTATAGACTTTAATCTTTGTAGGAGAGCTTCACGTTATCCTTTGATAGTGTTCTTCTGTTAATTCTTAACATTTATAATATTAACAGAGGGAAATAGTCTTTATTGTCTTATATTTTTAATAATTTTAATGTTTCTGACACTATTGAAGTAGGTAAGCATACTGAACTAAGCAACAGTGATACAGATTTCAGAACTCAGTACTCTGTATTGCTCTTTAATGCTGTAGTCAACGTTTTGTATTACCTAAAATCAGTTACTACAGGTTTCTTTAAAAAAAGTGTGAGCGTTCCATATTTAAAAAAAAAAAAAAAAGTGTGATACATAATTTCCTCCACATTTATCAAGATTCCCTTGAGAAAATACTAGGTGCCTATTTAATATATGTGGAATATATTTAGAAAAGTACACATTATGTTAGTATTAAGAATGCAAGTTTTGCCGGGCGTGGTGGCGCACGCCTTTAATCCCAGCGCTCGGGAGGCTGAGGTAGGCGGAGCGTTGTGAGTTGGAGGCCGGCCTGGGCTACAACGCAAGCGCAAGGCTGGCCTGAGCTACACAGTGCGACCCTGCCTCAAAAAACCAGGGCTGGGAGTTTGGCTCAGTGGCTTAAGCGCCTGCCCTGGCAGGCGCGAGGTTGTGAGTTCAATCCCCAATACCGCAAAAAAAAAAAAAAAAAAAAAAAAAACTAGGGCCAGGGAGTTTGGCTCAGTGGCTTGAGCACCTGCCTCGGCAGGCGCGAGGTTGTGAGTTCAATCCCCGGTACCGCAAAAAAAAAAAAAAAAAGAATGCAAGTTTTTTTTTACCCACAGGTCACTGCCTTTTCATTTTAAAACTATGCATAGAAGAAAACAGTATCGTTTTGTATAAATGGCAACTCTAATTGTTCTAGGTTGGATCAGATGTTTTCAGATGCCTTCAGTAAGGATCACCAGCTAATTCAAGCAGACCCGAAACATAATCTCTATCTTGCCTGTGCGCTCATGGTTAGAGGAAATGTACAGATTTCAGATCTTCGAAGAAATATTGAAAGGTTTGTTTCTCTTTTTCAATATAATTTATGTGTGCTGTTTGGGATAGTAGCACAGCTTTTCTTCTAATTAGAGCAGTGCCACTTCCTGAAGTATAAGCTCAGGCAGTACTTGTTTTCTTCAAGTGTAATCTAAGAATAATATCACAAAATTGTTTAATATTAAATTACATGTTAGATATTTTATTTTCGTTTTTTTTTTTTGTTTTTGTTTTTGTTTTTGTTTTTGTTTTTTGTGGCACCAGGGATTGAACTGACAACCTCGCACCTGCCAGACAGGCGCTTAAGCCACTGAGCTAAATTCCCAGCCCTAGTTTTTTGAGGCAGGATCACACTGTGTAGCTCAGGCCAGCCTTGCGCTCATGTTGTAGCCCAAGCGGGCCTCGAACTCACAACGCTCCTCCTCCCTCAGCCTCCCGAGTGCTGGGATTAGAGGCATGTGCCACCACGCCCGGCTATTTTATTTTCTTAAAGTTTTCAGAAAACATAGTTGGTAGTTACTTTTACTGCCACCACCATAGCTACTGCTAGGAAGCTTCTAAGTTTGTTTTGGTATTTTGAGAGTCTATTTTTAGGAAAACTGTTGAATTGCTAGTAAAGAAAATTATATCTTCATTTCGTTTTAGTCCCAGATATCTGACTTTAGAGAGTATGTTTTTATCTTTTTAAATCACCATCACAGCTGATTTAAAAACCCCCAAATTAAATGTCACTGGTTCACTCTTACATTATCTCATGACACTGCTAGTAGCAAAAAATAGATAATTTAGATTATAAACTAAACAGGGTGATGCCATCAGTAATGTTGTTGTTTAGCTAATGTGGGCTGCCATAATATGACAGATATTTTAGTACTTTAGTTGTTATATTTGCATTTTTGTATCTCAGATTAAAGCCCTCTCTACAGTTTGTCTCCTGGAATCAAGAAGGCTGGAAGACCAGCCTGTGTTCAGTACCTCCTGTGGGCCACTCTCATTCATTATTAGCTTTAGCAAATAACACATGTGTGAAGCCTACCTTCATTGAACTGAGAGAGAGGTTCATGAGACTCTACAAGAAAAAGGTAAATGCATGCCTTTTTAACTCTGCTTGTTTTGGTTACTTGAGGTTTAACAGTAAAAATTAGAACTGACCTTCCCTTTTCTACAGTGTTTCTTATACTGACTAACTGAATAGGAGAGGCACAATCATACTAGTTTTTACTCTTAACTGAGAAATTTCATGAGTTCATAGGATTAAGCAAAATACTCATGTAACACAAGCTTTCATTTCCATTGTAGAGCTGATTAATTTTAGCAGAGACTATTTACCTTATAAGACAGTTGGATATATAAAAGTTCCTGAATAGTAAGCGTCATCCAATTTATCATTTATAGGCTCACCTCCATCACTATCTACAAGTTGAAGGGATGGAGGAAAGCTGTTTCACGGAAGCTCTGTCATCTTTGTCCGCACTCATCCAGGAGTATGACCAGCTGGACGCCACCAAGGGCATGGCTGTGGAGGATGTACCCAGGCTCCGCATAGCCGTGTGAGCAAGAAACGAAAACACAGCTGTCACTTTGCCTAACTTCACATGGGTTTTCATTACCTGTTTCAGCGTTTTTTGTAATTCAGGAAGTATTTTGTCCAAAAGACTGTTTTCTACTTAATCACAACTTATTTATACCAATGTGTTAAATTCATAAAGCTCATACCTCAAGCAGTTTGAGAATGTTGAGAGAATGGAGTTCTTCAATGGATTGCCTTATTTATAACCCCATATTTAGACATTTATACACTGATAATAAAAATCTCATACAGATATATTTTTATATTGATATTTAATTTATATTTTTGACATTCTACTTAAATTCTCCTGATACTTTAAAAGTAGCTACTAGGAGTAGAACAATACAATAGTAATATCTCCATGTAACAGCCACTAACTTTTTAGCAATAGCTTTTATTACAGCTATTAAGGAGATCTTGATTTTTCTTTGGGTAACAACTTTTGCACTCAGAATAATCACAACTTAGACATTTAACATGTATTTACATTATTTTAAACAGTTGCCTTTTTTTCAAGTCAGCTGATTTTATAATAAATGTCCATGTTTTTACAGTGCTACTTGTTTTTGTTTTGCATGTCACCATTTTTATAAATGAACAAGACATTGCTAAGCTTCATATTCTCTTCTAACCTTTGTAGTACAAAATGGTTGTAGTATACTGTGTTCTACTTACTATAACCTCCAGTTTGAGCTAGCATTAATTTATTTTTAATCACAATTTGGTTTTCAAATAAAAAGGTTGATTTATCATATAAGGAAGTAATTTTTCAGAACAATTTTTTTCAAGCCAAAATAGTTATATGCTTTTTTTTAGTGTTTATCTTTTAAGTGTTTTTCCTTTGCAAGGTATTAGTACTGTTCTTGGTCCTTATCTTGGAAATTTAGTTTTTTTACATCATTTGGTATAAAACTTCGGAATTACTCTTGTTAACAGTAGCCAGAATAGTTCAGTTTACTCCTAAAATAAATCATAACTAACGCTTAGCATTGGACAAGGAAAATTATAAATATATTTATAGTGTAATCTTACTTTTATTCAAGAATTTATTTGGAATCTTTTTAGCCCTATAGTAATTGTCATCTGATGGGAGCCTAGGCTACATTGCCAACTACAGATTAAAGCTTAAAAATTTAGTAAGTATTTTTAAACATGAAAAAAGTATTTTCAATTATTTTATAAAATAAAATATTTTCTTGTAAATAGTATAACTTTTTCATTATGTATTGAATGGTTAGATGGTACCAAATGACTGTATTACATTACTGTAGCATATATTGTAGTTTTAAGCTATTTAAGTTTTATATGTATTTTTAGGAATAACTCTTTTAAAAGCTTCTAATGTCCTAAGTACAGGAATCTGAGAACATCTATTCTTAGTACTTTAAATCCATAAAGTAGATTTGTCACCACTCTACTTTTTTAATTATATGTCATAATTGATTAACTTTAAAACACACACACACACACACACACACACACACACACTTGTGCTTGGTTTTATAGAATCTTGAGCTCAGAAAATATGTCTCCAGGTTCTCTGCAGTTCCTCTGACATACACAAGACGTAATCCAGTGCATCTTCCACTTGAACGACCCTTCATTGGGGCACTCGAATTGAATGGTAATCATTTTAGACTTGCTGGGAATGCAGCATCTCTTATCTATGCATATTCCACAAAAAGTGGGTTTGTAACTCTGAGTACTTGAGCATCCAGAAAAGACAAATTTTTCGGCTTTGGACAGTTGGAAAGTAGGCTGGCATGTTTTTCCTTTGGGGATCTGAAAAGAAAATTAAGAGCAATTCTTTGAATTTATTTATAGTATGTAAATATTGTGTAGCTTATTTTTGGCACAGACATACAGACTGGAAAATTTCTGGGGCATTAATAATTACTGTGTAGTGACTTGCAGCACTCTCTACCTTTAAAATGTCCCTTTAAGCAGAAGTCTGTTTTCCCTGTTTTTGCACCATCATATTGTGGGACTCAATTTTTTCCTGCTTTATTTTATTCAGTTCCACAATCAATGGAAATATTTTGTTTACTATCAAGGGCTATGTCTTGTTAAATGTTTATTTACCTATAACACAGCTCAGACATTTTTTGGGTGGATGAATAAATATCTGTCAAAAAATTGGGCTGTCAGCTTGCTAATAAGCTAGGGAATCCTTGGGAATGATAAGGATTTTATATTATTTCTACAAATTACAATTCCTCCTTCAAGAAGTTATACCAACTAGTAGTAAATATTTTGTCATAGTCCTTTGCAAATAAACTGATACACACAGAGCATTTTGCAAATGGTGTGACCTCCAAGTTTTTATATGTATAACATCAAAACTTCTCTATTCCAATTTTCTTATTGCAATGAAAATTTTGTATTCATTACTTTGGTTCTACTGTGTATAATTAATATGGAAACAAAGAAAGGTAGAACCTGAAAATGATGCATGAAAGGTTACTACAACAAATCAGGCTGATCGACTTACATTACATTATTAAGCTGTTAGAGTATAAGAGAATCTCCAAGTTAATGTTACTTCTACTAGGTAAAATATTCCCCACAAAGTGCAGTAAGGTTAATACCTGGTTTTGTCTGAAATGATTTTACTCATTACAGTGAGGTGGTTATAATGAGGTGGTTTTATTTTTATAAGAGTCAAATGCTGTCCCTCCAAAATGTATGTATTTAAATTACAGAAAATTCTGCTGGACTATAATGAAATCTAATAAAACTTTACCTTTACTGTCTTTGCCATAGTCCTATTGCAAGGCTGAATATAGCATAGTCTTTTCTCTCTTCTCATTTCACAGTTGCTGTTTTCATTGGTTACCCTGTTAGATATTCCCATCCCACACGTTTTAGAACATGGAGTCCACTTGGTTGCTTGCACAAGACATTTTCTTTTCCAGATAAGTGGAAGACTCCTGTAAGCTAAAATTAATGGAGGGATAAAAGAAACTTATTGTGTAATTCATCATTCTATTTCCATTTTTCCCACTACTCAGATTACCTTTCAATCAGATATCACAGTTCATTTCCTTAGAAGGGATAAACAGTTCTTTACCATTTCCATCATTCAGTTTAGTCCGAGTGGTCCCAACCACTAGGTCCATAGCCTCTTAGGAACTAGGCTGCAGAGCAAAAGGTTCATGGTGGGTGGGCAAGGAATGCTTTATCTCCGTTTGCAGCCATTCCTCATAGTTCTCATTCCAGCCTTAGCTCTCCTTTCTGTTGGATCAGCGGCAGCATTAGAGTCTTATGGCAGTGCATGCCCTACTGGGAACTGTGCATGCCAGGGATCTACGTTTCGGGCCCCTTATGTGAATCTAATGCCTGATGATCTGAGGTGGAGCGGAGGTAACGCTAGTGCTGGGAACCATCTGCAAATACAAATTAACATTGGCAGACAGATTTGACTGCACAGAACCGTAATAAATTAGTTGCTTGCAAAACCGTATCAGTGAGTGGCAAGTGACAAGCAGCATCTGGGAGCAGATTTTACAGTGACAAGTGAGTTGTAATTCAGTTGTACAGCTGCATTTGGTGGCAGAAATTTAGTTAAAATCCAACACTTACTTTAATCCACGTGTGGGCTGCCCATTATGTTGTTTCCCACTTCTATTTATACATCTTTCCTGCACTGGGCACTTGTCTCAGTAAACCTACAAGCTAACCCTAGCCAAAATGAGTAAAAGGCCTCACTGGAAAGCTTTGAAAACAGGGAAGACTTGATGAGACAGCAGAAGAGTCTAAGACTGCCAACAAGAAGAAGGCTGCATTTAAAATGCCACTTAAATTATGAGTTCATTGCAACAGGTAATTCACATTCTCCAAGCCACGCTCTAATGTGTTGACTGACGAGCCAGCAAAGCCATGTAACCTTCAGAATGCTTCACCATATGGAAACCAAGCACCCTACATTAAAAGACAAGCCCTTGAAGCTTTTCAAAAGGAAAAAAAAAAACATAAACAGGAGCAATTATTGAAGGCCACCACTTCATTAAATGTGTCTGCACTGAGCATCATTCTTAGTAGCTAAACATTGCTAAAGCAAAGAGGCCCTTTATTATTGGTGAAGAGTTGATCTTAATTGCTGCTGAGGACATTTGTTGTGAATAAATTTTAGGAAAAACAAGTACAAAAGGTAGCACCATAACTAGACAAACTTGAAATATCAGAGGCTATTGAGACCTAACTGTTAGAACTAATGAGTCACTATAGTAAGAAATGTAGGTTGACAAATCTGATATTTACAGTAAGGAAATGCTTGTTTTTGTTTGATACATATTCGGGAGGAAGTACATAAAGAAATGTATGTACTTTATTGTCAGCCAATAGCACAACACACAGAACTATTCAAATCTTTGAATGGTTACCCATCAGGAAAACTGATGTGTGTGTATATGCACAGACAGTGATTGCTGTGACTGGACAGCTTTCTGGTTTCACCACGCTGTTTAAAGAGGTCACGTCTAAAAGTGACACTATGCTGATTAGCTGAAAAATGTCACCTAGGTTTAACATTCTGCAGAATATGATTAAAGTTGTCACCATTAAAGTACATGCCCTTACCTCACATGTGTTCTGGTCATGTAGCTCTGAAGACACAAACACAGAGCACACACGTCTTCTCATACACACAGAAGTGAGGTGGTTTCCTACAGGTAGATCGCTGGCCTGAGTTCTGAGTCATGAGAGCCACTCCAGAGATTTCTTTTAGAAAACCTGCCACTACTGGCAGCACATTTCATCGATACAGATTGAGTTGCAAAATTTGCCTACTCATGGTATTTAACCTGCTAAACAGCAGTCACTTCAGGAGAGAATGACCATGGTAATCAAGTCAGCAGATAAAGTAGATGCATTCAAACCGAAACTAGAATTACAGGGGCAGCAAGTGAACACTGCAGTTTTTGATGTTTCAAACAATGGCTGAGATTTGAAAGCTGGGGCTGTCTTTCTCCCAACTGGTACATGATCATCTACCTCAGTTTTCAAAAGAGTTTTAAGTATTACTCCGCAACCACAAAAGCCGCACCGCCCCACCACCACCAACTGGGAAAAACCTTGATCCATGACCCATTTGTGAATATGCCAGGTGAGCTGAACGGTCCGTGCTACCAGAGGACCAACTGCTTGAGATCACAAATGATGGTAGCCTTTAAATTCTGTATTTCCATACATTCTGGATTAAAGTCAAGGCAGAATATCCTGAGAATGCTACAAAAGCACTGAAAAGCCTGCTTCCATTTCCAGCAGCCTATCTTTTTGAAGCAGGGTTTTCTGCAGTGACAGCAACCAAAATGAGATCGACTGGACATGAGCAACACACTTTGAGTGTCACTGTCTCCTGTCACCTCCGAAGGGACCATCTGGTTGCAGTAAGACAAGCTCAGGGCTATCACTGCTATTGCATTATGGTGAGTTGTACAATTACTTCATCATATATTTCACTATAATATATAACAAAATAACAGGAATAAAGTGTACAGTGCATATAATGCATTTGAATCATCTCAAAACCATCCACCAGTGTTGGAAAAAATGTCTCCCACAGAATCAATCTCTGGTGCCAAAAAGGTTGGGGATAGCTGGTTTAACCCATCCACTGAGTACTAAACCTAAGCTTTTGTTCCAACTGACAACCTGTATTTACTTTGATCCACATTATTCTTGATATTTCCAATAGGCATTAAAATAAGCATTGATAGAGATAGGAAATGCAAAATATTAAACACAACTGTGGTACTGTTAAGTTTCATTTGTTAAAATATAAAATACAGAAATTATATTTGCAAATTAGACTATCAATGAGACCAGATTTCCTCTACTTTTTAAATTTATTCTTTTAGAAAGTTCTGTAAGCCGGGCGTGGTGGTGCATCCCTTTAATCCCAGCACTTGGGAGGCTGAGGGAGGAGGACTGGGCAACAAAGTGAGTTCAAGGCCAGCCTGAGCTGCATAGTGAGACCCTATCTCAAAAAATAGGGCCAGAGATTTAGCTCAGTGGTATAAGCACCTGCCTGGTAGGTGTGAGGTTGTGAGTTCAATCCCTGGTACCAAAAAAAAAAAAAAAAAAAAGAAAGTTCTGTAATGAAGTGAACAGGTAATACGATGCACTAAATAATTTTACATACTAAATCATTGCGAATGTATAATCTCATTCATTCAGTTTGCTTGCATGTTTCTTATAATATCAGGCCTATAGTACTCTCTCCATTGGCTAACCATTGCCGATCACCTATGGAAAGATACGGAGCCATAGAAAGGATCTGTGGATGGGGCAGTGAACAGGTGAATACAGCCCCTCCATTCATTGCAGGTTAGGAGAAACGAGAGGAGGAGGGTGTATAGTTCTTTCATCTCCAGGTAAATCCATTGGGAGATTCTTGTTATGTTATTCCTGAGTATACACTTGTTTTGTTATATTCTTGTTATAGATATTATACTTGTGAATTAATCAGGCCATAGTTCATTTTAAGCAAGCTACGTATGACTTTATTGTCTCAAGGCATTTCCTTAAGGTTAATGTACATCTTAGAATAGATGCTTTAAGAGTAAAGTTGTAGGGCTGGGGATATAGCTTAGCAGCACAGTACCTGCCTGACAAACGCAAAGTCCTGAGTTCAATTCCCAGTACCAAAAAAAAGAATGAGGTAGTAGTAAAGTTGCAATTTGAATCTGCAGCTGACCATAGCAGAGTTCTGGCTGTATTCATAATAGCTATTTAAAGTTCTAAAAAACGCTGCTGTTGCCTGACATGTATGAGGCCCCAGTACCAAAAACGAAAAAAAAAAAAAAAGGACCCAGAAAAATTTCTTGGTAGAAAGTATTGATCGCTTTCAAATATGTATATCATTCAGTAAGCCATTATAATACTGCTTTCACAGTCATTACAGTAGGATCTTGCAATTGGACACTGAAGTGAGAGAAGGAAAGCAGAATCATGAAGATACCTGGAAAGTGGACAGCAGAGTAAAGACCTCAGTGCAGGAAGCAGATTAGAAACCTGGCACACATCTGAAATAAATAAAGGTAGGTTAGATTATCACATTACTAAGAAGTAACCCTGCTTAAAGTTAAACCAAGAATTGTAGGCCAAGAGTTTTTAAACATTCATTAAAAAGCAGGAAAAATAGAAGAGATGTGTAAAATAAAAGCTTCGTATTTGTGAGCGCTGAGAAAAGAATGAAGGCACTGTGTCACTGCATGTTTCGTACTCGTCCAGCAAAAGCTGTAATCAAAGCATAAACTGTAAATTATTATCACAAGAGCCTTATATTGAGCCAATGAGATGTCATGCAGAAAGCCAACCGTTTCTAATGTTTTGAAAAAGAAACAATTTGGGGGACAAGAGTATAGCTAGCTCAGTGGTACAACGCATGCTTAGCATGTGTAAGACCCTTGGCTCAATCACTAGCACCAAAATCAATAAAGAAAAAGGAATGATTTGGCTTATCATTTTAAAGCATTAGTAGTGTCATGTTAGTTGAATGATTATGTTTTTTGTTTTTTTTTTTTTTTTTTTGCAGCACTGGGGATAGTTGAATGATTATGTAAATGCAAATTCACAAAAACCTGGTAATTTTTTGAATTAACTGACATAATCAGAGTGCCCAAGGCTGCTCTTTTCATAGAGTTAGCAGTTTGTAAATGTCTAAAACTCATTTATCTGGTTATAGCTCTGTTTACAGAATATCCACTTAACAAAAAATAACTCAGAGGTTTTTTGTTGTTGTTTTTTGTTTTTTGCATACATAAATGTCCTCTATCTCCATTATACCTTTCACTAAACTCTAAATTCAAGTAAAAGGCGTTCTTGATTTCTGGATCAGAACACAGAAACTCAGTTTTCCAGAGAAGAGGTTGGGAGTAAGCAGAAGTGTAAGAATGTAGAAGACTGTCCTGACCTAGTAAATTTTTAAAAAACTGGAATATTTTACCAGCAAAATCTAAGACATTATAATTTCCTTTTGCGATATGTAGAATGTACCTGCCTGAGGCAAAGACCAAGTAGGAGCCTAAACCGCCCTCTGACCACCAGTCTATAAGTACTTAATCAGAACCTGAGTGTGGACAGAAAGAAGCTGAAAGAAAACCATCCCAAAAGTCATGCATGAAAAATAGCTGTGCTTCTGGGCACCTGGCATTGTCCTGTAGCTTGTCGAGAGCTGCTGTTGTGACTGTCTCAGGCCACAGTTTGACTGATCAGACTTCTTTCCACCTTTAGCTCTGGAGCAGGGGCTGGCAGCAAGCTTGGGTCTGAACAGAGGTGTGCATCCAATCACCCCACTCACACAGAGGCAGCTAAACAGCGGGTGGGGCTGAAACACTTGGCCATTATGGTAATAGACCCTGTTGAACTCACATCCAACAGCTACAAGATCTGAAAAGAAAAAAGAGCAAAATTGGCAAAGAAGCTATAACCTGCAATACTTAGACCTCCACTTCTTGTACACTATTTTTTAATACATGTGTGCAGTACATAATGTTTACATTCCTCGTGTGGAGTTGGTATGTGCACATGCCACATCTTAGTTCCTTTCTTCTTCCCCTTCCCTTCCTTCCTGCTCCCTCCCTCCATCTCTGATCCTCTTCCCATCTGAGAAAGATTGATCTCCCTACTGCCTATTATCTAGCTTTTATTTTGCTCTTTATAATTGGATTTCTCATATAAAAGAAACCATGGGATACTTAAGTTTGTGTGTCTGTCTGATTGATTTCACTTAACATTATGGTCTCAAGGTGCATCCGTTTTCCTAAAAATGACTTAAGGTTATCCTTCTTTGTGGCAGAGTCATCTACTGGCTGTAAATACCACATTTTCTTCATCCATTCATCTGTGGATGCACATATAGGCTGCTTCCAACGTTTAGCTATTATGACACTTTAAAACAAATAGCTGTGTGCTTTATAAAATGTAGTTCTCAATTTCTTAGGCCCCATTTGGAAACATTGACAGATTTATAGATAGTTTAAAATGACACAGTGTTATGATATCGAGGCTATAAACCTCAACTGATCATTTCCAGGTTTAAAACCAACTAAAATCCCTGTTCTACAGAAAAGTTAATTTTTCAAAACGTAAGAAGTGAGATTAAATTGAAGGGAGGATATGTTGGTGCTTGGGAAAACTGAAACTTCCCTAGACATGCAACAATAGGCTAGGAACATATTCTTAGGAAGACAAGATAAAGGAATGTCTGAGGAAACCATAATTTATTGAAGTATGGTTTTCCAAGGCAAGTAAAAATTGGAAATGACTTTCACTTTCTGTGAGCAGTATTCCTGACCTGGATCAGCACTTCTCCAGGTATGTTCCCCCAACCTCTTGGCATTAGCTGAGATGTTTTCAGGATATCTCCAAGGTCAAAACTCTTCAATATAGTAAGATACAAGACTTTTTTCACTGCTGATATTTGCACTGGTGTTACAAAACAACGAAGGCTAAAATTTCAGGTGCTTTAGCGTGGATCAAGCTATACATGCAGCTGCTGTAATCTTTCTTCCCATTCACTTGTACTTAGAGGTGAAGGGAAAAAAGCTATTTTTATCCAAGAATATCCTTGAGAGCACAATAAAATTACTAATTTTATTAAATTCTGTATGCCCAAACATAATGACTCTCTTAAGGAAAAGCCCCTATGCTTTTTGTTCAAGTTGTGGGCTGAATTAACCAGTTTGTAGAGGGAATTTTACTGGAAGAGTTTTAGTTGACAGATAAACTATGGTTATTCAGATATGGGTATTTTGGAGACATTTCTTGAAAATGATTAGAATGAACCTGTCACTTCAAGGAAAATAACAGTATTTGTTGCCAGTGATAGAACTCTAGAAAACTAGTATTCACCACTAGGCTCTTTATAGTTAAATAATATGTAGATTTTTCTGATGAGTGATATTAATGGGATTTGTGTGTGTGTGTGTGTGTGTGTGTGTGTGGCACCAGGGATCGAACTCACAACCTTGTGCCTGCCAGGCAGGTGCTTAAGCCACTGAGCCAAACTCCTGGCCCTAGTTTTTTGAGGCAGGGTCGCAGTATGTAGCTCAGGCCGGCCTTGCGCTCACGTTGTAACCCAACCCAGCCTCAAACTTACAACGCTCCTCCTACCTCAGCCTCCCAAGTGCTGGGATTAAAGGCATGCGCCACCATGCCCAGCTCTAATGGGATTTTAAAAATATTATTTAATGAAGTATACTTTGAACAGCTTGATGATACAGCAAACCAATATTTTTCAATGACTACAGCCTCAAATGACAGACTTATGCATAAGTAAGAGATGAATTCCAAGTAGGTCTTAGATATTGTAATATAAACAGAGATGAAGGTTTATTGATATGTTTTCAGAATCCATGATGCAGTTAATTTTAGGGAAGCATCTACCACTTGTCACATGTTAATATCAAAAAGCATGTTCATAACTATCCAGGAAGCTTATTAAAATATTCCTTCCTTTTCCAATCATCTTTGATTGTCTTTATACACTTCAGCCAATAGAACATACAGTGAAACCTTGAAAGCAGAAACATATATGAAAATCTAGTTATTGTCTATTGACCTCTACATTAGAGAGATCTGCAAAAATACAGAAGTATGCCACTCTCCTCACTAAATTTTCTTTTTCATAACAGTATAGTATTTCTACTTGTAGCAGGTTTGTTATGTTTAAATGAATTATTAAATATCTTTGAATTCCTAATCTATTAACTATCAATAGATAAAACCCAAATAAATGAAAGCTATTTGGGTCCTCATTAATTGCTAAGGGTTCTCAGACCAAAAGACTTTTAAAGATTTTTCTACATCCTTATATTTTTTAACAGATCAGAGATCAGCAAATTTTCTGTAAGGGCCAAACAGTACGTATCTTAACTTTCACAGGTCATGTGGCCTTTGTGCTATTCTGCCACTGTAAAGCACCTGGAGACTATGTAAATGAATCACCCGTGTCCCAACAAAATTATTTCAAAAACAAACTGTGACTAGATTTGGCCCCTGGGCAGTAATTTGTGAACCCAGTTGTAGATTATCCCCTTCCCCCTTCTCATAGCTATGGTGAAAAATTTTATCATATTTTATGTGAAATTGCTTATAGAAAGATCTGACACAACAAACTGACTCTATGAGAAGAGGCCATTTTTTCTTTTCTCTTGCCTCCCCTCCCTCCCCTTGCTCTGCTGCTTGCATAGTTACTGGCTACAGTGTCTGACTCAGTAAGAGTCTCATTACGTATTTGTTAGAGGCATGAAACAACTTGTCTAGTTTGGAGAAAGAGGTATCCTGAAAGCCAAAGTCATGTCTTCCCCCGTAGAATTTTCATAAATAAGGCCACATGACATGGTATGTACTTACAATCCAAGCATTCTGGGATGCTGGGGAAGGAGGATCACAAGTTTGAGCCCAGCTTGGACAACTTAGTAATTTAGTGAGAACTTGTCTCAAAATTAAAAAAAAAAAAAAAAAAAAAAAAAAAAAAAAAAAAAAAAAAAAAAAAAAAAAAAGGATGAGGGCATAGCCCAGTGCAAAGGACCTGGGTTCGAAATCCAGTAACACAAAAAAAGAATTTTCATAAATATTGTTTTTTTAGACTGTACTGCATACCAGATATTGGTATAACTGTTCTTAGGTTTTATGTCATTTCATTTCATCTTCCCAGGCAAACTCCATAAGATGAGAAAAGTACAATGATGTAACTGAAGCTTAGAGATTGAGCAACTTGTTGAAGGTCACTGTTAGAACATTCAGAATTTGAATCCAGATCCTGCATTCCTAATTAATACAATATGGTGCTCAATGGCTCTACACAGTTCAGTCCAAATACAAAGACACTATCATTCTGTGCTCTCAACCAAATGTCTGGTAATAAATCATCTTACCTACTTTTCTACAGGATGACTAAATTACCCAGTGACATGAGTATTTCTTGTCATGTGATTTGTTGTTCTGAATTATTGGCAATGTGCTGTGGCTATAGATGCTCTGAATTAGACATCAGAGTTTAGGTCCATACAGTTAAGGGTCAAGTAGTGGTTTGGGGATGACACCAAGTTCTTTCTTACAAATCTACTACAATAGAAACTTACAGAAACTTGATGGCTAGTTAGCAAGGCTGAGATTAAAATAGTATGTTTGACTACTAGATATGCATCCTTGTTTTTCTACATCCTTTTTTTTTTTTTTTTTTTTTTTTTGCGGCACCGAGGATTAAACTCACAACCTTGTGCCTGCCAGACAGGCGCATCAGCCACTGAGTCAAACTCCCAGCCCTACATCCTTATTTTTAAATAGGATTAGTTGTTTATAGAAAGGGCTGAATCCACATTTTTTTTTGCAATAATAACAAAAGCTGTCATTGTGTGGTACTTGAAGCAGTCAGACTCTTAGTTTCTCTTGTTTTCTATCATTAAAACCAATTATCAGAAAAAGCCTGAAAGATCACTTCAATGCAATGAAAATAAGAGGTTTCTGAATATGAGTAGGTATCAGCTCATATCACTTGGTGTCTAGCACAATGAAGTCTGTCCTGTGTCTACAAAAACTAAACCTGTTGTGTATTTATTTAGTCCAACATAGCTCATCACACTAAATTAGGAATTGGGGGTGGTATCCTAGACTCGGTCTTTTCCAGAGTTCAGAAAAGGGCACTTACATGCACACACGCCGGTCTCATACCTAGGCCTGTCTGCTGAGTAGTCACAATACAGCCCTTTGTGTGGGTCGCAGAGGTCGGCTTCATTGCAGATGTCCCCTGACTGCTTCGCACAGATTTTGCAGCAGCCACAGCCATCCCTCACCAAGCTCACACCAGGAGGGCAACTGGGCTTCTGAGGAGGGCAGGTGCAGGGCCAGTGACAAAGCTGTTTACGCTGAAGTCCTTCTGCCGCTTCTCCGGGCCCTCCTTCAGGTGTTCTGTCTAACTGCCCTGTGTCCTGTGCCCTGCAGCAAAACTTCATTTGAAAATAAAAGCAGTGTTAGAAGCAGTTGTCAAACAAATTTCAGAAGTCTTGTAGGACTACATTCCCCAAAATGGGTAGAACACAGCGTGGTGAGCTATAATAATGTCTATCACCATTTGAAACAGCCACTCTCTCCATAAACAATTCTCCATTCAGCTTCAAAAAACATAACTTAGCCGGGCGTGGTGGCACACGCCTTTAATCCCAGCATTTGGGAGGCTGAGGTAGGTGGAGTGTTGTGAGTTTGAGGCTGGCTTGGGCTACAACGTGACTGCAAGGCCGGCCTGAGCTACATAGTGCGACCCTGCCTCAAAAAATACTAGGGCTGGGAGTTTGACTCAGTGGCTTAAGCACCTGCCTGGTTAGCGTGAGGTTGTGAGTTCGATCCCTGGTGACACATAAATAAATAAATAAATAAAATAACTCTTTCTAATTTCTCCTTTCTCACTGCTCCTTCTCACTCTTTTCTGCCACTTCTTCCACAACCTCTGATCTCTAAACATTATAGTCCCCCTGCTTAATACTTCTAAACATCTTCCTTCACTGTATCTCTTATCTCCTACCCAGCACAGTCTAAAAATCAATAGCAAAAGAAGCCACAGAAACTATGCAAATGTATGGAAATTAAAAAATACACATACATAATCAATAGGCCACAAAAGGAATTAAGGAATAAATAAGGTAGTTCCTAGAATTAAATGATAATGTCCATACAACATACCAGAATTTATGGGACAAAATGAAACTAGTCCTACAAGGGACATTTATAGCAGTGAATTCCCATTTCAGAAAAATAGAACAATCTCAAAAAACCTAATGAGGCATCTCAAGATACTAGAAAAACAAGAACAACCCAAACCCAGAGCTTGACAAGGAAGGAAATTTTAAAGATCAGAGCAGAAATAAATGGAGACTAAAAAAATAAACAATAAAAAGAAGCAATGAATCAAAGAGCTGGTTCTATGAAAGAATACACAAAAAACCCTCAGCCAATCTTAACAAAAAAAGGAAAGTGAAGTCCCAAATTAATGCATTTATAAATGAAAAAGGTGAAATTACAATGGACACTGCCAAAATCCAGAACATTATTAACAACTACTTCACCAACATACCGTGTATGCCAAACAATTGGAACAGAGGAAAAATGGAAATATTCTTAGATACATATGAACTGCCAAAATTGAACCAAGAAGGCTTAAAAATCTTGAACAATCCAATGAAATTGAAGGCAATGAAATTGAAGCAGTTATTAAAAAAAAAAAACCTACTAACTAAGAAAAGTTTAGGACCTGATGAATTCACAGTTGAATTTTACAAAAATTTGGGGGCAAATCTAACTGCAATACTCCTCAAGCTTTTTAATGAAATCGAGAGGGAAGAAGTATTTCCACATAGTTCTCAGAAGCTAGCATTGTACTGATCCCCAAACTAGAAAAGGATTGAATAAAAAATGAGAACTATAGACCATATTGTCTCATGAACATAGATGCAAAAATCCTTAACAAGATACTGGCAAACAATGCAACAAATTATCAAAAAGATCATACATCATGACCAAGTAGACTTTATCCCAGCAATTCAAGGATGGTTCAACATACTCAAGTCAATAAACATAATTCTCAGAAACAGAAGCAAGGATAAAAATCACATGAACATCTCGATAGAAGCAGAAAAAGCCTTTGAAAAAAAAATCATCTTCCAATCATGATAAAAACCTTGAAGGAAATAGTTACATTAGGCCTTCATTGCAACATAATAGCCATTTACAAATGCCAGGAAATACATGAAAAAATGTTCATCTCTGCCCATCAGAGAAATACAAATCAAGACTACACTGACATACCATCTTACGCCAGAAAGAATGGCTACCATAAAAAAAATAAATTAACGAATGCTAAGGATGTGAGGAAAAAAGTCTTCCGTGTTATTAGAATGTAAACTAGTATAGCCACTATGAAATTATTGTAGAGATTCCCCAAAAAAACAAAAATAGGAATCCCATTTGACCCAACTATCGCCCTTCTAGGTATTTCCCACAAAGAGTTAAAATCATATTACAAGGATATGTGCATACCCAGGTTTATAGCAGCACAGTTTATAATAGCTACATCTTGGAAATAGCATATATGTTCATCAGAAGATTAATGGATAAGGAAAATGTATTTATGCAGAATGGAGTACTACTCTGCCCTAAAGAAAGATAAATGAGGCATTTGTAGGTAAATGGATGCAACTCGAGAACATAATGTTATATAAAATAAGTTAGACACATAAGCTCAAGTATCATGTAATTCTCTTATATGAGAAACACAAAATATATGTAAACATAGAAATAAAGAGCAAAACAGAAGAGATAAATAGGAAGTGGGAAGAAATTATACACTTCCCCAGATTATATACTTTGTTGTTTCAAAATATTTTAATATGCTAATTTGTTCCATTCATACGAGTTTATCTTACACTCTTCAAAAGAAGGTTTTATTATCTGTTTCTTTTTTTGTAAGAATCTTTTTGGTGTGTCTTATACTACTTTAAAGATAATAACAATACACAGTATATTAACTACTGTTAGTCTCTTATTATTTTATTAAGAAATTTCGGGGTTTTTTTTTCATAAAATAAAAGAAAAAATAAACTGTTCACCTGGGAATGCCTACTTATTTTTCCAGTCCTAAAGTATCACTGAGGTCACAAGGTAACACCACAGAAATCCATGGATGAAGAGTAGTCTGATAGTAGACTGAGAAAAGAGAAGCATTACATACAAAAAAAAAAATCTGACTTTTCATCAAAAGAAGAACCAGGAGGAAGGGGTGAAGATGCCCAGATACAATGCTTAAAAAAAAAAAAAAAGCAAAGTAAAGCAAAACAAAAACATGTTAACCTAGAATTCCATACCCAGTGAAACTATGTTTCAAAAATAAGGGTAAAAGACATGTCCAGATAAACAAAAACTAAGAAAAATTGTTGCTAGCAGACCTGCCTTATAAGGAATACCAAGGAAATTACAATAGATAACTCAGAAAAACAAGAAGAAATAAAGAGTCCCAGGAAAAGAAAATGCATGGTTGAATCTACAGAATTTTTATATTTTTCTCTTTTTATAAATATTTTATTTGTTCCAAAACCAAAGTGTCTCAGTTACTTTTCTTTCATTGCTAAGACAAAATACCTGATGCCCAAAACTAGGGAAGGAGAGGTCTATTTCTTACAGTTCTTGGAGGTTTTAGTCCATATTCAGCTGGCTGCCAGGCAGGGTGGCATGGCAGGGCAGCCATTCATGGTGGCCGCCAACAGCAAGGCACGTACTGACGAGAGAGCAAAGACACGCCTTCCTCCCGCCCTTACACTGCATGTCGGCTCCCACACTGGGCAGGTGCAGCACTCACATCACCAATCCCAGCCCCAGACAACAAACCAATCATGAACACCAGACTCAGCTATGTCTATGCCATGATTACATGAGACTTTAGTGGGGGCCATCTGACCAACCACACTAACATTCCACCCCTGGTCCCCCCAAAGATTCATGTACATCCTTAATACAAAAGACATTTAGTCCATCTCCAAGAGTTGCCAAAGACCTGACAGTTTCAGCATTGCTGAGATGTCCAAGCCCCAAATCTCCTCCGAGATCTATGGCAAACTCTTAACTGTAACCCCCTGTACAAATGAAAATGAGGTTTAACACTTCCAAAATGTAAAGGCACAAGAAAAACATTACCATTCCAAAAGTTACAAACGGGGGAATCCAAAGCATTGGAACCAAAGCAAGTCCAAAATCCAGCAGGGCAAACATTAAGTCCTGGAGTTCTATGCTCAGCATCTGAAGCAATCTGGTTGCAAGCTCCAAAAGGCTTGAGTGACTCCACCCCCACGGCACTTCAGGGGTTTTAACTTCCATAACTTCTCTCTTAAGCCCACTCTGCTCAGTTTTTGTAGCTTTTCTTGGACGACCCACATTCCTGGCTTTTTCAAACTTCTGCGTTTTTCATTGTACCCATGGCTTCACCCTTACATCTTTACATATTTCCCTCTGCAGTCAGAGTGGAAGCTGTGCATTTTCCTTGCACTTAAAACCAGTGCCACATGGATGCTGCCAAGGTCTGCTGCCACCTGGAATAGTAGCCAGGCTTTCTTCTGTCTTGGCTGTAGGGGTTGAGTACCTGGATTGCTGAGCTCTCTGAACCTGATTGTAAGGAGAAGGTTCTGTATGTTGCCGCCATTCTGGAATCTGGTGTGGCCACCGCCATTTTGAACTCTCTTGTGGCCTTTGTCACCACTCTGGAACATGGCAGTCTGCAGCTTTTTCCTCCCAGCAAATTCTTTCACTTTGTCGGCTTGAGGCTGCAAAGGGTGGAGGCCCACTGCTTCCTGGAATGCTCTGCCATCTTTTTTATTTCTTTGTTCCTTCTCAGCAATCAAGGTCTCAGCTCTGTTTTTACAGTCCACAGCTTCCTGGCCAAACTCACAACACTTTAAATCATCCTGCTGGACTCTTTGCTCTTGATTCACAACATAAATCTGGCTAAAAGCCCCCAAGAACAGCTATGCCGCCACCTCAACATTAGATTGCCTTGAAATTTCTTTCACCAGATTAATCAATCCATTGCCATTAATCTTAGTCTCAGGCAAAGTCTCTGGGCACGAGCAGAATGCAGACAAACTTCCTGCCAAGCCATAACACACAGCATGTGGAGTCCAACAACCAATGCAGTCCTTCTTCCCAGCAGAAACCTCCCGAGCCTAGTTTTTACCAGCAGGCTTTTTAACAACCTTCTGGCTCTTGAACATGATCAGGAATAGTCACAGCAACGACCCCACTCCTCTGGTACCCAATTCTGTCTCAGTTACTTTTCTCTCATTGCTGAGACAAAATACCTGATGCCCAAAATTAGGGAAGGAAAGGTTTATTTCTTATAGTTCTTGGAGGTTTTAGTCCATATTCAGCTGGCTGCAAGGCAGGGTGGCATGGCAGCTGCCAACAGCCAAGCAAGAGAGCAAAGACACGTCTTCCTCTCACCCTTACACTGTATGTCGGCTCCACCCCTGGGCGGGTGCAGCACTCACATCACCAACCCCAGCACCAGACAACACACCAGTCATGAACACCAGACTCAGCTGTGTCCATGATTACATGAGGCTTTAGTGGGGGCCATCAGACCAACCACACTATAACAACAAAGTCTCAAGACACAAGTCATTAAAATGATTACAGCAATATAACAGAGTAAGTGTTTCAAAAAAGATCTGAGCTGTGTGTGTGTGTCTGAACTGGATTTTGAACCCAGGGCCTTACTCTGAGCTATACCCCATCCCTTTTTTATTTTGAGACAGGGTCTTGTTGAGTTGCCCAGGCAGGGGTGGACTGTGTGATCCTCTTTCCTTGGCCTCTGGAGGAGCTGGAATTACAGGTGTGCACCAACCACACCCAAACTATCACCCAGTCTTTAGGTGTCAGACCTTCTTAAAGTGGGGCTAATAGTAGGCATCTGGTAAGGTTGGTTCAGGATTAAAATAATGAGAAGAAAACCTAACACAGTGCTTAGCACATAGCAAATGCTCAAGAAATGACAGACATCATCAGAACCTTCAAAAATTCATGAAAGCCAAGTTAAGCACAAATTATTTCTTCTCTAAATACAACAATATTTTCATATTTTGCAGTCTATGTCTAGTTAGAATATTTGCTGCTTAAGCATGAGTAGAAAGTCTCAGTCTACTCAGATCCCCTTTTGCTGTTTTGTTTCTGTGGTACTATGAATTGTGCCCAAAGCCTTCACACTGAGTCCCATCCCCAGCTCCCTTTTTCTTTTTTTATTTTGAATAAGGTGTCTTCCTAAGTCACTGAGTTGCCCAGACTGGGCTCAAACTTTCAATCCTCCTGCCTCTCTCTCCCAGAGTACGGGATTATAGATAAATGTCACCAGGCCTGGCTTCAACCCCTTGTTTCCAAGGCACATCTGCTCACTGCCAGAATCAACCATTAACTCACAGACACATCTGTGGTTTCTGAATGCCGGAATATTTCAAGAGCTCTGTCCCCTTGGCCGGAAATCACTTCCATCCTTTAAATAAATCATTAAATCACGCTCTTTTACTCTCATTTAAAAACACTGAGGCAGTGAATTATTCTTATTAAATTTCTCAGTGGTCTCTCACTCGAAACATTTCAAAGACTTCATGAACTGGTTCCTTTTTAGGAAAAGTGAGAAACATGTATTGAGAAAAGACAAACTAACAGATTTTTAAATTGTAAACTTTTATTCTAAAGTGCTCTTTTCAAGTAAGAACAGGCTTAAGTGAAAAACAGTTCTTACTAAAATCCATTTTGCCAGGGGCTCTTTGCACATTTGCAAATTGAAAGTTGGAAAACAGAAAGTTATGCCCCAGCCCAAAGTCCTCATGAAGTGACAATGTTTGATCCACCATTGCAGCCAGCACAGCCGTGTCCCAGAGAGACGGTACATGTTAGATAAAATATACAGAGTCACGTGTGTGGGCTGTTTGAACATATCAAAAGCAGGCTTCAGTACCATTAGCTTAGAGGGAAAAACATCTTCCGTTTCTCTCATGAAGCTGAGCAACTCAAGCAGAACTTTCTTGGAGAACAAAATGGCTCCCTGTTCACTCAGGAACACTCAAGCAGTGTTCCCACAAGAAAGTTCATCCCCACCATCTTCCTTTTCTATTGTGAGCCTGAAGAACTAAGGACAGCTACCACCTCTGGAAGGGAAAGAGGAAGGGGCGCTCACCCGTGCCAGCTCTGTGAGGAGAAGCGTGGAGAGGAGGAGCCCCCGCATGTCACCGGCAGCTGGGCGGACTGCAGAGAGGGGGTGCGGGCGCTGCTCACGGCCCAGGTGCACAAAGGCCCCCTGTCTCCGCGCCCAGGCTGCCGACTGTGGGCTGTCCTCAGTGCTTAAGAACCCAGTTCAGTCCCCTGCTTACTCTCCTGTGAGTCTTCCAGAAATAACTTGCCAGTGAGCATGCGGCGTGTTGGGGGCAGGCCAGCACCTTCCTCCAGAGACTCAGGAGTAGATGAAGCCGGAGTCTTTTCTGAGTCAGCTGCGCCCTGTTCTGGAGAGCAGAGGCTGCCCTTCAGCAAAAGAGAGAAATCAGATCCCCTTCTCTTCCCTTCGCTTCCCTGTCCTCTTCCTCTCTCTGATTTCCCTCTTCCAGCACGATAGGGACTTAGAAGCTGGGTCTGCAGATGCCCACTGGTAACTATATGCATTATAAAACTTGCCACCCGTCTTCATTTTGTATGTCTTATTGACTTAAATCTTCGGGTTCCACCCTGCTCAGCTTTGCACATAGGTAATGTGTTAATCACTTAAAGACAAAGTTTATTAAGCCTAAATTTACCTCACTTGTCTCAAATCCCTTCAAAGTGAGGATACCAGTTGTAACTGATTTTCAGGATTTGCAGGAACATCTAATGGCCAGCTTTTACAACATCCAGATCCAGATCCCCTGGAGCAATGCTTAGAAGTCTCAGGTCATTGTCCTAAACCTGCATCCTTGGACTCCAGGAAAAGCAGAGCTACACAGACCACCATGGTGAGGTCCTCCCAGAGTGGGAACAGGTACCCCCTGACAGGAACTGAAGTTACCCCAAAGCAGGAGCCTTCGTCTTATGATGGGAACTGAGCTGTCCCCTCAGGCAGTGATGGCTGTCTTAAGACCTCAGAGAACCAGTTCTGAGACACTGATCTGACACACTGCGACTTGACCAGGATTAACTAAATTACCAGCTCTGTGAGCCCCCTACCTGTGCAAAACCCCAACTCTTGCCTTTGTTTCCCTTTTATCTAAAACACCAGTGTTTCAACCTCTCCAAGATGATCTTGAACAGCTCTGAGCTTCACAACATGGCCATGCCACTCAAAGCTCCTTTCCTCCCTTTCGCCTCTGCTCATCTTGCTAGACATTACGGAACACTGGCTGATTCAGGTCTGCTGGGACACTCAGAGCTGGGGTTTGTGTCCTGAAATTCTAATATTACCAGATCCGTTCTGGACCACTTTCTTGTTAGTCCTCAAGCAGAATGTTGACCCCATTTCTCCTTCCCCACCTCGCCACAGTCTGGCCCTGGGCTGACCATCCACAACCAGTTTACACAGGCATTCCCTAAAAGGTTCAGTTCAATTAAGTCCATGCCACAGAGGTATGAGGACAATGTGTACAGGAGGCTCTTCAGTTCCTGGTTCTCCCTCTGATGCTCCCACTTGACCTCTATTCCAACACATTTCTAATGCTACATGGCCTGTGACTAAAAAAAATCTAGAAGGAACAGGGGTGGACACCTAGAGTGTGGGCCTGAAGGAAGCCCTTTTATGTGGGCATAGTTCCACGACAGATGAGAGTAAGTTAACTGCAAGTTTCTGGGGCCTATAATCAATCAAACATGTATTCTAGTAGCAATCGTTCACTTACCTAAGATTTTAAATACACGCATATACAAATTTATATCCTTTCTCCTTTTAATTGTCCTTACATGTGGCCACCAGCCCATCCCCTCCTGAATTATGTGTGATCTTTCCTTATATCACTTTCTAAACCTTGCTTTTTTGCTAACTTGGATCAGTAATGGAGCCCTATCTTCCTCTGGATCCAGTACAAAATCCACTTTCCTGTGCCAACAGAGGGCCCATTATCATCAAATCTGACTTATTCAGAAATCACTGGTCACCTCTGTGAGCACAAAGGCAGTCACAGCTACATAAAGAATCAGGAAGTAAGGACTCATGTCTGAGCTGAGGGGGTGGAAAAAATCTAGATTCTCATCCAGTCACAGGGAATCTGGTGTCCTAGGAGAACCAGAGATGTCCTAAACATGTAAACAAACTATAAATAACTTACTAAGTAATAACTCATAATTATAGACACATTAAACAACAAAGAATAATACCAGGACAGTTAGTGTTAACATCATGTTTCCTAAGGAATAGGACAAAACTTAAAATGGCTTCAGTGAGGGAAAACTTACCTGGTTTTGTTTCCATATGATTTTTCTGTTTCTGAGTTTAGCATCTTGTTTTTGGGCTCCCAACCTCAGAAATGCATGGCCCACACTGGCCATCAGAATGGACTGTTTATTGTTTCCCGCTTTGTCTACCAATGGCAGAGGAGTGTCATGTTCTAATGTGTTAGTCAGATTTCTCGTGCTACCACAAACATCTGAGATAATCACCTTATGAAGAGGAAAGGTTTATTTCGGAACACATGACGGAGGTTTCAGACCGTGGTTGGTCGGTCAAGTGTTTTTAGGCGATGGCAGGGCAGCACATCATGGTGGGAGTGCACTGTAGAAAAAACTGCTCTCTCAGGCAGTCAGGAAACAAAAAAAGCTGCCAGGTCCCACTGTCCCCTTCAAGGGCACTGCCCCCATGGCCTCATTTCCTTACCCTAGGCCCTGCCCCTTAAAGATTCCACCACCGCCCAGGAGCGCCACAGGATAGGGAGAAAGCTGTGAAAACATGGCCTTGTGGAACACTCGCTCAGCCACGTCCTCCAACTGTCTCTACTGCAAATAGGACGCTGCACCTATTTGTGCAATATCTAGGCTTCCAGAGATTCATAATCCTCCCGTCTGCCTCTGAAATGCTGGTGGCAGCAGCCATTTACCTGGAAATGACCTCCCTCCATCTGCAGTCCCACTGCTGCTGAGCAGATGTCAAGTGACCATCTTTGCCCCTCGGTAGGAAAGGAATGTGTTGCTCGAGAGCTTACTTGTGAAACCTCTTCCAGTGGTCAGGACCCATGGGCTCTGGGTTACTCACTGTTGCACAGTACATTTTAATTTTCTCCAGACCTGGTACTCCTTATATATCGTATCTAAGAACTCCAAGCCTACTCAAACTGGACTAAGTCAGTGATGGCAAACCTTTTAGAGCTTTCAGTGACCCAAACGGCCTCTTGGTGGCATGGTGCCCTAAGTTCACCATCACTGGACTAAATGAATGTGGCAGTTTTTAAAGGTTGGGGTTGCTCTGAATTTACACAATAAACGAAGTCATGGTGTGCCTGTGCATCCTTGTCTAAGCACTTTACTACCTCATCTGACAAAATGTTCACCTACCAAGGCTCTCATTTCACAAGTATTTAGCTTATGTATGCTCAAACAGACATAGCACTAAGCATAACTAAGAGTTGCATCACATTTTGTGATTTACAAGGAACTTTCCCATATTACCTTTTTAATTTCACAGCTCAGTGAGGTAGGAAAAGACAGTGTTAGCATCCTCATTTAACAGATTAAAAAGTTAAAGCAGAGGTATTGGACTTGGTCAATAAAACACACTTAATCCCAGCCCTCTAGAGTTATGTCACTTACTGGGACAGCAGACCTTGAATAAACACACAAATGCTCATCATTAAAAACTGAATAAAGGCTAATGATAGAGAGCAAGCAACTATAAGAGAGAATGCCATGTGGGGCCAAATTTAGACTGGGACACAGGGACATCTCCAACCAAATGAGCCTTCAGGAGCTGAGAGAAGAAACCAGTTAAGGAGAGGAGAGAGGACGCCTGGCCCAGGGCTCCTTTGCTGGCAAGATGCACACCTCCAATGGTGCCAAGCTCCACCATCAAAGAGCACTGCGTCCTTTCGTTAAGATTCCTAAAACCACGTGTCAGGAACAGTATCACCACCAGAATATTCCCTTCTTCTGTGAGTATCACCAACGGGGCAGGCAGAGGTCTGGGCTCACAACCTCAGCCAGCAAGCTTCACACAGGATGAGTCTTCCTGTCCTTACCCATTTTCCAATCTCACTGGTTGTGGAGAGGGAGATACCAGAAGAGACACAGAGGGAGAGAGAGATAGGGAAAGGCAGAGGGGCGGGGGGAGAAAGGGAGAGAAGCCATTTTAGTGTGGCAATGCTATACAGGAGAAGCACTTTATACATCAGTGAAAGTAGAGGCTTAATAACAGCTATCATTTTACACCCCATGTCTAAATATCATACTCAGTCCTGTGTATTGGCCAGTGGATCCTCACAGCCTCAGAGTGGAGTGAGTACCATCACTATCACCTTATTTTCCTTATGAGGAAACTGGGGCACGATGGCAAATAGCAAGGGGAAGAGCCAAGATTCCATCACCCTTCTCTGCTGCCTCTCTGCAGGGCCTATGAATTACACGATCTGTTACAGGATGATTTTTTGAGTTCTCAATATGTTTGTTCTACCTGCTCACCTTCTGGTTCTGAAGAAAATGTTAGTGAGGCCCTTCCTGTTTTCTACAGTCTGTCCTCCAAAGAGTAAACAGAAGCTGCTGAGGTGTTTTCATGCTGCCATTTGAGATCCTGTTGAGCTCATTAAAGGTGATACTGGGGGAGCCCAGGATAAGGCAGGGGAGTACCACCCATGAGCTGGGTGAGACAGGATGCTCAGGCCATTTGGTGGCGCCCAGGGATTGTTCGGAGCCTGAAGAACTTGGTGCCCCTCGTTCCTCCAGGAGATTCACCCAGGGGCCCCTGATGAAAGGACTGATTTCTGGTTCGGACACCTACTTAGCTTCCACTGCTGCAGGTGGAGGAGGTGTTGAGGGTGAGGCAGAATGTACTAGTGGCCCATTAGAATAAAGGCATCTCCAGGTGGAGGAGGGGAAGAACATTAAGGACAAGGTCATTTGAAATTGAAGACAATGAATTTGTGGAGCCATAGTTATACCACAAATGCCCTGAAGATTGCCAAGACTCCCATTCCTCCTAAGTGTACCCTCCCATGAAAATTCACAGCCCCCAAGCCCAAAACCAATACTGGAGCATCTGTCCCATCCCTGCTGGCTCTCCACTCACTCCTGCCAAGGCCTGCAGCTAGCTCCTTATTACTCCGGCCTGCTGCTGTGGACTGCACCGTGAGGAAGGACACTCAGGTGGTAGGGGCTCAACACAAGCTTGTTGGGTATCTAAAAGGATTCCTTTTAAGATCACCCAATATCTACCAAATCTAGCCCATAATTTTGCACCTATTTATCCACTGCATCCTCCTGTGTAATCTGCTATTGTTAATTACTGCCCTTCTTACCTCATTCCTACACATCTGTTGTGGGTAAGGTCCTGTGTCCCCCCAAAACCTCATGAAATCTTGGATGGAACTGAGTCTGGCGTTCGTGATTGGTTTGTTGTCTAGCGCTGAGCTTGGTGGTGTGAGTGCTGCACCCGCCCAGGGGTGGAACTGACATACAGTGTAAGGAAGAGAGGAAGGCCTGTCTTGTTTTCTCTTGCTGGTTCACCTTGCTGTTTGGCAGCCGCCATGAATGGCTACTCCGCCACGCCATGCTGCCTTGGAGCCAACTAAGTATGGACTGAAACCCCCAAGAACTGTAAGAAATAAACTTTTTCTTCCCTAATTTTGGGTGTCAGGTATTTTGAGTGAAAAGTAACTAAGACAACATCCTTCTGTTACTGCATGCCAGTCTTAGTCTACCTTCACATTCCCAACATACTTGTGATAGGTGCATGACAGAATACATTTGTTTCATCTTCTTCCTTGATACACAGCCTTGTTAAAGAATGCCAGTGCATTCTGTGGGGGGTTCAAGTGCTGCCAGTGTGTGGGGGGTTCAAGTGCTGCCAGTGTCTCCCAATTTGGAGGGAGGGTGGAAGAGCTACCAGTTCTGTCTGTGTAGCTCTCCTGTCCAGCTGGCAGCTTGCAAGGAGCAAGAACTGAGAACGAGGAAATGCCTGTCATGCCACCTGCATGGGCCTTGGATCACACTCTCTCAAAAATAAGCAGATGCCCTCATTCCAAGGGCATAAAGAGGCCAAATGGCTGAAAGTGATATATTTGCTTTGTCACTTGGCCCTGCCAAGGTAGTTTTCAGAAGGATCCTCGAATGGGGCAAAGGGCGGAATTAATTAGCTGCAGGCACTAAGAAGTCATGTGAGTAGTAATGGAGAGGAAAAAAGGACCATGTACTTTAAGAATTTGTGAATGTGGGGGAGCTGGCGTTTCAGGAAAGGAAAAGCGCACCTAATGCAGTGTGCCATTTCTGATCACAAAATGACTGCACGGGAAATCCGTGCAGTTAGATGGGGAGGGCCCTTCGTAGGGTGACAGGCAGCCTGCTTGACGTCGGAAGGCCCCTGTTCACATCGTGCTTTCTGGCTTTTACGAACTCTCTGCCTTCTGCCACGGTTCTCCATGCAGACTTGCTGATTCCTCCAGTCCACCCTCAGCTCTGCTGTGCACTTGTCTTCCGTAACCCCGGATACGGTCGCGTCACTCTCCTCCGCAATACCTTTTCTCACCCCACCTCGCATTCAGGACGAACGCCACCTGCAGTGCGACGATAGGCGCCCTTCAGGACACTGATGAACTGAGAGCCCCGCCTCTGCTGGGGTGAGGGCCTAGGAGAACCCCGCCCACCCTGTCTTGGGAGCCCCTCCTGCTGGTGCCTTCTCCCCAGAGGGCCCTTCCTCCCCAGGCCCCCGGGCACAGCGCCTCCCAGTTCCCGCACCAGCGACCCCTGCGAAACTCGCCCCGCGCTGGTCCGTGCGCAGGCGCTGTGGGATTTAGCTATGAAGATGGTGACGGCCGTCAGGCTGCCCGGGCAGACGGTGCGGTGCGCGTGCGACACACTTGGGCTAACACATGGCTCCTCAGCTTTAAATTCAGATTCAGCCGGACTCATGGGCACGTGGATCTCCCCGGCGAGGCTGGGTCGGGGAAGCGGCGCCGGCGGCTCGTCCCCAGGCCTCTGCACCCACACAGCGCCACGCGGCGGGCGCCGCCTCGCGAACCCTCGCCCAGCGCCCCGGACTGGCGCCCCGGCCCCGCTCCTGCCCCTCCGGTGCCCCCCGGGCCCGGCAGACCCCGCTTCCCGCTCTCTCCCGAGAGGCCTGGCGTGGGCGGCTCCCGCCCCGCGCGCTCCACGCGGCCTCCTCCTCCCGCTCCAACCCGCACTGCGCCCCGCGGACGCTGGGGGCGCCAGGGCTCCCGGCCTCGCCGGGGCGCGCCGTGCACGGCCTCCTCCTTCCGGCCGCGCCAGGGGAGCCGCGCCCCGCGCGTCTGCGTCCACGGAGCCCACGGGCCGGGCGGGCGGGTGCTGGGCGCCTCGGGAGGTTTCCGGGTCGCGAGCGTGCTTTCAGAAATAGAAGGAAGTACTTCGCCATACAACCCCTGGGCCCCAGGCGCGGGCCTCCCTCTACCTGCGATCCCGCGGCGGGGAGGGGAGGGACGGAGAGGGGAGGGGTAGGAGAGGGGGAGGGGGCAGTGGCCACGGAGGGCGGGGCCTCACGGGTGCGCGGCGCTGCTTCTCCTGACCAGCAGAGGGCGCGCGCCCAGTCGCTCCAATGCAGGAGTGGCACAATGCGTGGAATTAACAGGGCTTTTTATTGTAACTGGGAACTGAAACCTATTTACTCGGCAGTCCTCTGATTTGTTCAATGTTTTTTCTTTGCTTATAGACGCTTGCTGATTGTGCTGTATTGTCGCCTGTCTTAGAAGCCACACATACCTGAATTCAGTCTCAATTGGGCTGCCTTCGAGAAAGGAGGCCTTAAAGACAGTGCAAAGCATCTTGTCTCAAGAATCCTAGACATGCACGTGTGTGACCAATTACTTTATACAAATAATTTGTGCTCATCATTTTTGAAAAAGAAGGGCTGTGTACATATCACTGTTGTAGCACTTACCATAGAATCTTGAAGCTTAATAGTACTCTTCTTCCTGGGAGGAAGCGTGATTTCACTGAACACAAGACATTTATTGAATGTCTGCTGGGCACTACTCTGGGCTCCAGCACATGAACAAAACAAGCATCGCCCTCCCTCATGGAATTTAGAATAATTGTTCTTCCTTTTGCACCAAAAGTGCTTACCACATTCTTCAAACACATACTACTCTATGACTTTCTTTTAGAGTCTGATCTCAGCACCACCGGCTGCTACCGTTAAGTTC